>VWYK01130450.1:30835-46461 GCA_013399775.1 Semnornis frantzii | reverse complement strand
CAGAAACCCAGAAGACACAGCAACTCCCAGAGACTCTCTACCTTATCTATCGTTGTATCCTTGTTTTTATACATCTCAGCAAGCCTATGAGTGAAGTAGACATCATTATTGTTTTCACAGCCTATAATCTAACTTTTTTTATTAAGATATTCCCATTAACCTCAAACCAGCACAGGCACTCTTAAGAATTCAAGCCACTGGTGGAAACTGAGCAGGGAATAACCCTCACAAGATTTTACTCTGTCCAGACAGGTAACCAAAGGGGCAGGCATAGAGGAAAGGCTGATTCAGTGCACTAGCAGTAAAGGTAGCCCATCTTTCTGTGCCTGCTGTTAGTGAGCTGGCAGCAGAGAACGCCTGCCACATGCAGAACATCACACTAACTGCAGGGGGAAGGAGAGCCACAAGGATCAGAAGCATTAAGCAAACTTCATTCTCAGGGCAAGTCAAGTTTGGGTCTTCTCACCCTTGACAAAGCCCCTGTAAAAAATTTTGCTCTTCAAAATATAAATTCACCAGTTGTTATTAGAAGCATAACAATTCAGAGCCTGCAAAGCCCTCTGTCACCCCCCAGCAGCTCTGGTTTTCCACACGATACATCTAAAGCCATACAGTACTTGGCGATGTTTAAAGAGAAAATTCCTCTTTGGTTTCTCATTCAAATTACCATGACAGAAAGCAACAGAAACCAATATACTGACACACGTATTTACAACTATTTGGCCCAAGCAGATGATCCACCTTGATATACGCACACATGACAACTTAAACCACACAGATATAGCCACAGAAGCATGTATGAAAGTTTCCAACCTCCGTGTATTCCAAGGATGCTTATCTTTCCACCGCTCCCACATCCCTGAGAAGTTCTGCAGACTCCCACACCACCTGCCCCCAGAACTTGGTGCCTGTCTTTCTTGACAACTGCTAAAGCTGCCCAGCGGGAAAGCAATAGATGTAAGGAGCCTGGAGGAGTCTCTTGTCACTGCCCCAGAATATTCAAGTGGACAACAGATGGAACTGGGGGAAAAGAGGTGGTTCCTGAAACGTCACTGGAACAAATGTCAGATCAGTAGGCTTCATTTCCCTTCCCATTTTTTATACTTGGTTTGACACATGAGAAGTTACTTGCAAAGGAAAGAAAGAAAAGGATAAAAAACAACCACATCACCAAAACGAACCTCCGTGGCTTATTTTTAACATGCGGAACCTGACAGCATTAGAACATGAGGACAAGCAAAACATAAAATGTCCAGATCTTCTTGAAATCTTGCTTTAAATCCAGGGATCTTGAGCACCAAGAGTTAGAGCAGGAAACAAAGAATCCCCTGCCTTCTCCTCAAAGAGATAAAAAAACACTGTGGCTTTGCTAAAAGCTCTAAGTGTTGTAGCCTCTCATAATAAGTAACAATGCCAGGCAAAGCACATTATAACACTTAGCTTTGTAATACAGTCTAATAATAATACACCACCACAGTTTGCTGGTACATCTTTACATGAGTAGGAAGAAGTTACTGTATTCATCCTGGAAATATTAGGAGCTTTACTCACAGCTACACAAAGCCAGAGTGGATTCAGGAATAAATTTGCCCAATATACAGTGCACAGGATTAGTCCATCCCATACTATTGGCAACCTTTCTGTTCTTTGCCAGTATGTTCATTCTATTGGGAATTTGGATGGCCATTTAGGTGGTTTCTTAGCCATTTCGTGTCACACAGCATCAGCTCTTCTCTGCTGCTGTTTTCCAGCTTTATAGCTGAGGATTATCCCTTTGGGCTGATCATTCTTTTTTTCTGAAAAGGTAATACTGTGAAATACAGGAAGCAGGTATAACAAATCTGGAGAGGAAAAACCTCTCAAAGATGTTTGCCAATTCTAATTTTTCCATTCCCTAAATGCGTGCTTCCCTTTAAAACCACCTAATCCCCTACCAAAGCAACTGAGCTTCAGTGCACACAAAAAGAAGTCTCCTGCTCCTGAGACAATGATAGCACCCAATGTTCTACTGCATGCCCAGACTTTGCTGCGCAAGGGGCAATAAAAAGCCTCCACATTCTCAGCTCTCAAATCTAGCTCCAAAGGTCATTAAGCCAGGCAGGCAGAAGTTCAGTCTTTCTCCTCTTAGGACATCCCATCGCCTACATTTTTCTGGCAGTAAATTAAGGGACTCACTAATCTGGGCTTGCACTGCTGACCTTCACCTTGAGTAACTGTTGCCTCTACTGTAAGTGACCAACCCAGGACACTGGGCATGATACTCGCAAAGAAGTACCTTCAGTTTAGAGTGATCTCACCATTACTACTGCTTTTCACACTTGCTATCATTTCTGCATGGAAATTAATAAATCCCCACCTTTTCTCAGCAACTGACTCTTCTGAAATATTTCCATTCAGCATTTTTTTTTCCAAATAGCTTCTTTAAAATGTCTTTTTTTAAAAACCAAAGCTGACTCACCCTCTAATGCAAGATAGTCTGACTCATATTTAACACTTTGATCTCCATGGCTCATTTTGGTCAGCAAGCCATATCCTTGTACTACATGTAAGGGGGAAAGAAAGGAGAAAGCAAGATGTACTTTACACATCCACTCAGTTCCAGACTATTGAGACGTTCAAGATAAATCTGCAGAGAAAGGGAAATAGTTTCAGCACCAAGAGACCTATTACAAATTAGAACAGAAATGAGATTTTTCAGCAAGAGACAGATTTGCAGCTTCATGTTCCCAGATTCAGATAAAAAGGGGGCTCCATATAAGAGATGTTTTGCTAGAGTGGTTTCTTTTTCTCATTTAGCTTGAGCAAAATTGTCATGATAAAACTGAATGGCAGTACTTCAGAAATTAAATAGCAACTCAGAAAGCATTTCCCCCTTACACATAATTTGCCGTGGAATTTATTATTTAACACTGCTAAAATACCTTGAAAAGGGGAGCCCCTAAAAAAGTAAGGCCAAAATTTAGGTCTGATACAAACAGCTGCTGCTGGGAAGTGCCCATGTCTGAACACCCCTGGGTCAATATTTCTGTTAGAGACACAGAACCCTGACCCAGGGAAGGCTCCTGAAAGGTGGATCCAGTTAAACCATTAGCAGCAGTTTTCCAGAGAGATGCAAAAAGCTGAGGAGCAGATCTTATGGACATTAATGGTAACTGGGAGATTTCTTGCCTTTACTTTTCTTCGAAAGATGCACAGGCCAACCTCAGAGCTTGGTCTTCGTCTTGCTATGGAGACCACTAATAAAACCAAAGCAAAGGCACTGCCTGCTTGGGAGCTAACATCTCCTACACAAAAGCTTAGAACCATAGAATCAGTCAGGGTTGGAAGGGACCACAAAGATCATCTTGTTCCAACCCTGTGCCATGGGCAGGGACACCCTACCCCAGATCAGGCTGGCCACAGCCTCATTGTGCCTGGCCTTAATCACCTCCAGGGACAGGGCCTCAAACACCTCTCTGGGCAACCCATGCCAGGCTCTCACCACCCTCATGCTGAAGAACTTCCTCCTAACATCCACTCTGAATATTCCCCCCTCCAGCTTGGCTCCATTCTCCCTAGTCCTATGACTACCTGAGAACATAAAAAGTCCCTCCCCAGCTTTTTTGTAGGCCCCCTTCAGATCCTGGAAGGACACCAGAAGGTCACCTGGGAGCCTCCTCTTCTCCAGACTGAACAGCCCCAACTCTTTCAGTCTGTCCTCATAGCAGAGGTGCTGCAGCCCTCTGAGCATCCTCATGGCCCTTCTCTGGACACACTCCAGCATCTCCACATCCCTCTTGTCCCAGGGGCTCCAGAACTGGATGCAGTACTCCAGGTGGGGTCTCACCAGAGCCGAGTAGAGGAGGAGAATCACCTCCCTCACCCTGTTGGCCACACTTCTCCTGATGCAGCCCAGGTTCTGGTTGGCTTTCTGGGCTGCAAGTGCACACTGCTGGCTCATGTTGAGCTTCTCATCCACCAGCACCCCCAAGTCCCTCTCCTCAAGGTTGCTCTCCAGCCAGTCACTGCCTAGCCTGGATTTGTGCTTGGGATTGCCTCAACCCAGGTGCAGGACCTTCCCCTTGTTCTTGTTGAACCTCATGAGGTTGGCTTGCGCCCACCTCTCCAGGTCTCTCTAGATGTCATCCCTGTCCTCCAGCCTGTCTGCTGCACCACACAGCTCAGTGTCAGCAGCAAACTTGCTGAGGATGCACTCAATGCCTCTGTCCATGGCACAAAGATGTTGAACAAGACTGGTCCCAGGACTGCTCCCTGAGGGATCTGCTCCTCACTGCCTCCACTGGGACATAGACCCATTGACAGCCACTCTTTGGGTGCAGCCATCAATCCATCTCGTGGTCCACCCATCAAACCCATGCCTCACCAGCTTGGAGACCAGGATGTGGTGCAGCACAGTATTGAAGGTTTTGCTCAGATCCAGGTAAATGACATCAGTTGCCCCTCAGTTATTCATGTTGTGACCTGTTCATAGAAGGCCACCAGGTTTGTCAGGCAGGATTTGCCCATGCTGAAACCATGCTGACTGTACCCAACCACCTCTTCACTATTGTCCTGTCTTAGTAGTGCCTTCAGGAGGATCCGCACCATGATCTTACCAGGCACAGAGGTAAGACTGACTGGCCTGTAGTTCCCTGGCTCCTCCTTCCTACCCTTTTTGAAAATGGGAGTTCTGTTTCCCCTTTTCCAGTCGGCTTCTGAGGAAGTAACTCACAAGCAGTAACAGATTCAGTCCCAGCTGAACTGAAACATCTAAATTCTCCATCTAGAATTTAGAAGCTGCTCACTAGATTTGCGTAGGGTTTTTTTCAGTCATCTGTTAGGATGAAAAAGAGATAAGAGACTGGGGCAGAAGAAGAGACAGATTTTGACATAGCAACAGGAAATTGTTTCACTTTCTGCCGCTTAAAATCAGGCTTGGCTTACAGCCATGTTTTAGAAAGCAGAAGGCAGACACCTTGATATTCCCATATAAACACATGTAATGAACATTCTTGCTCCTAATTCTTACCTAGATGTCGACAGAGGGAAAAATCCCCCTCAGTTCATGTACTTCCCCTGTACTCTGGCAGATCTTAGCACCCAGACATGCTGCACCCACATGTTTTTGAGTTTAATCTGCATTTAATATCTTGTGTGATGATTTTCAGTGGACGGTTTTGCAGGCCAAGCAGGTGGGACTGGAAGAAAAATCTTCTACTTGGAGGCAGAAAGCATGTCTGAGCTACCCACAGGCAGGGTTACTTTGAGAGAAGGTGTGCCAGCCTAACAAATGTATTTCATACCCCATTTAAAAGGGCCAACAGCATTATCCTGTCCCCCACCTACACGGGAGGCATGTTGTATGTTCTTCTGTCACAGGAGCCACTTCCATCACCAGCCCTGGCAGCACAGCAAACGCTCATTGAAGAGCAAGGCTGTTTCCCTCTGGCACAAGGTAGCCAAGGGTGCAGTTTATCATACGCCTCCAGAGTTCGTCAGTTGCACGTGATCGGTCATCAACAATGTTCTCCTGCCCAGCTCAGAGGCACATACCCATGGTCTCTCCCTGACCACACTATCACACACAGACAGGCACAATTTTCCAAGCCACAATGCAGATACACATATCTGGTGCTTTGCATGCACAGTAGTTGCAGTTACTGTACACAAAGCAATTCATGTCAGACCAGCCAACTCTCTTTTCATCTGAGGAATACTAACTTGCTGCCTCCTTAACCCACAAGACTTCAGCAAGAGTGTGTATAATGCATCTGCCAGGCAAAGATGCAAACTCAGCTGAGTCCTGCCACCAGTACACACTGTCCATCTCCTCCTGCTCTCACCAGGGCACTTTTCCTTCCAGCTGCACATCTTGTCTTTGCTGTAACCAAAAATGGAGTAATGTGATGGGCAACATCTCTGGACCACATACAACTTAAGATGTAAAACCGCATCTGAGAAGCTGGGGTAGATTTTGCTTCCAGATGCATCAAGTTTTCAGAAAGTCTCCAAGAGCAGACATTGCTGCACAGGTCCCTGGCACAAACCTTAGGGAAACTCAGCATTCCTGAGATAGCCACAGCCCCACATCTCCGTATGGGTGGTGAGGAGCTTATGGATCCCTGGGCAATCATAGATGGAGAAAATATTGTAGTAGTTCTTTGGGCATTACAGTCTCAAATTAGCTGAATTTTAACACCCAATGGTGGGCACTATGGCCCAATGAGAAATTCAATAGATCATATATTTCTGAAGACAACTACCCATGTCTAAGCAGCAGAGAGATTTAGCTCCCTGACAAAGCCTAAGTTGTAGCAGTCTCTGTGGCACCAGACATCTACCCTGTTCTGGGCTTATACCATCCTGCCCTGTATATAATACTCCAGGATTTGGGAGCACAGAGCTCCCCAGTCTGCCTGCACAGCTCAGAACAACAGTGTTTGCACTTTGTGGAATAGCTGCCTCAGAGAGTAGGACTAGCTGGGGCACTGCTCAAAGCATTTGTAACCTGTGCTTCCCAAAGCACTGCAAAATGAGATCCTTGGCATCTAGATACCTTGTGTAGGGGCACAAGGGTAGATGGAGGGGAAACACCGTAGATCAAATGAAGAAGCCCAGTGGCATCCTGAGATGCATTAAGAAGAGAGTAGCCAGCAGGGCAAGGAAGGCTCTCCTTCCACTCTATGTTGCCCTGCTGAGGTCTTCTGTGGATAATGCACTCACTTCTGGGCTCAGCAGTTCAAGAAGAGCAAGGAGGTACTGGAGAGAGTCCAGCAGAGAGTCAGTCACCAAGATGATTAGGGTATCGGTATCCTACTTTACTAGGAAAGGTTGAGAGACTTGGGTCTGTTTATGGACAGAGGAATCGAGTGCACCCTCAGCAAGTTTGCAGATGGTACCAAGCTCTGTGGCACAGTCGACTTGCTAGAGCGCAGGGATCCATCCAGAGGGACCTGGACAGGCTGCAGAGGTGGGCCCAAGCCAACCTCATGAAATTCAACGAGTCCAAGTGAAAGGTCGTGCACCTGGGTAGGCACAACCCCAAGCACACATACAGGTTGGGTGGTGAATGGCTGGAGAGCAGCCCTGATGAACAGGANTACAGTAGCTCTGCTATAAGGACAGGCTGAGAGAGTTGGGGTTCTGCAGTCTGGAGAAGGGACTATTGACAAGACCTTGCAATGACAGGACAAGGAGCAATGTGTTTAAACTGGCAGAGGGGAGATTGAAACTGGATGTTAGGAGGAAGTTCTTTGCAGTGAGGGTGGTGAGACACTGGCACAGGTTGCCCACGGAGGTTGTGGCTGCTCCCTCCCTGGAGGGGTTCAAGGCCAGGTTGGATGAAGCCTTGAGTGACCTGTACTAGTGGGAGGTGTCCCTGCCTATGGCAGGGGTTTGGAACTAGATGACCTTTGAGGTCCTTTCCAACCTTACCATTCTGTTTAGCCTGGAGAAGAGGATACTGAGAGGGGGAACTCACTGATGCTTACCAATATTTCAAGGGTGAGAGTCAAATCAGGAACACAGGAGTTTCCACATAAACATATGGGAAAAAAATATTCACTTTGAGGATTGAAACAATCTGCCCAGAAAGGGTATGAAGTCTCCATCTATAGAGGCTTTGAAAACCTGCCTGGACAGGTTTCTGTGTGATTTCCCTCAGGTGATCCTGCTGTAGCAAAGAGAGTGGAATCTCTTCAGAGATCACTTCCACAGTGGAAGAGGGTGGATCTTCAGAGATCACTTCCACAAAGAGAATCACCTTGTGATTCTATGAAGATAAAGGTCAGGGCCACACAGAGACACAACCTCAGCTGCTGCCTGCATCCTGAGGTAGAGGATGATCCCTATACACCTGTACCCAGGTATTCCTGTGATGCTATCTGCAAGCCGCCATAGTCTGGTAAGGATGCCCACACACGGTGACAGTGGGTGCAAGGATAGCTGTGCTCAAACATTCAGCAACAATAAATATCTGGTGTTGTTTTCACTTCTTTTCAAAAGTCATAGCAAAAACCAATATCATGGCAATGAACAAGACAACTGGATCCCCAAAAAAACATCAGCAGCTCCCATGTAAGTGGAAATACATGCTTCTGTTCAGCTCACAAGGGAGGCATCAAGAAGAGTAAGGAGGAGGAAGACAAGAAGAGTTAAGCAAATGCCAGGAGACCAAGACACAAAACAAAAGCACTGACACATACACGCAAGCCCTCCAGCAGTTTCTTGACAATGAGTCCATCCTCAGCACTGCCTGAAGCTGTTCACACAGCTTTCTGTGCCATTACATATTAATAATTCTTTCCAATGCCCTTTCTGTTAATACATCACTGCTGGAGTGGTTAAGGACAGAGCACAAAGTATCATAAAAGGAAAAGTTGTGGCTAAACACCTGAAAAGTCCACACGAGACAGGAGATCTATTGCTCATTCTAGCACCTCTCTACAGCATCCTGGTAGACCCCAGAAGCTTAGAGCAACGCTCTTTTGGATCACAACTGTTCCTTCAGTACATCCTTACTGGATTTCTCCTGGCCAAACAGTCCTTATTTGGAGTTACATTTTGATGCACAAAACAGTAGCTTTCAGAGGAGGCAGGAGTTTTTGAAAAGTTCATCTGTTCCAGCTGTATATTCCTTAAACTCATCATTAATCCTCTTTTTATGATAGCATAATTGTCCCTATGGCAACCAATTATGATGTCACAAACAGATTAGAATTTTAGATAGGAGAACAGAATTAGCTGCTTCATTATTTGGTTAGGTCCCTGCTGGCTGTTGTTCCCGATAGAATTGCTGGCCTGTGAGTTCAAGAACTCTCATTTCAACATGCCACCAATACTGGTATTTTAAGGGAAGGCAGCCAAAAACAAAAGCAGCAGCTTGTGCCCAGTGAAGGATGGAAAGTTGTATTGCACAGAGAGAATGCTTTTCTAGCTCCTACAGGTCAATTCTCTTGCCCCCTGAAGTAAGACTCTAGCAACTCCCATGACATTGAGTACCCAGCAGTCAGACTTGCTACAACTGTGATTCATTTCCCTACAAATGCCTAATTCTTACTTTGGACCCTACTTCGTACTTCCCTTCAATGATTTACTGTAACATTGAAGTTCCTCTTAACCACACACAAAACAACCCTTTAAGGCAAGAAAAGGAAAGCCTGAGCTCGCTCACTTCATCCTATTTTCTTCTACTTGAACTCAATAACTACACTCTATCATCTCCCTTCCTGCAATGCAATCACAACTACACCTGAATGCATGATTTACATGACCCTTCTCTAGTCCTCTCTCATTTCCTCTGTACTTTTTCAAGCTTCAACAAATTTTTTTTAAAAATAAATAAAACCAGGAAGGAAAAAAAACAAAGAAGCAAAATGCCAGCCACCCAGGTGCCATTCAGCACAGTATCAGCTGGAGGTGTCACATGCTCCAGACAAAGCCCTTTTATCCCTACTCTGCCTTTCCCCACAGGGTTGGGTTATGCTATTCTGGCAAGGTGAATGACTTAGCTTAACTCTTGCTGTTAGCCTAAGAACAAGGCTCATCTAAAAAGGGAGCTGACTCACAGAAGATCAGGATCTGTACAGAGGGCATCAGACCCTCCACCTTTAACAGATGTTCCTTTCACCATCCAAATCTGGATGTAAACCACTAAGGCACAAGCCTCAGAGACCAGTCATGGACAATTCATGTGTTTTACTTTCCAGGTAGTTTGTTGCATTTCATGGAAAATATTGCAAATGTGTCCAGATTCAAACATGGGGTGGGGGGGGCAATATGGACAGGACAAGAGATTTACTTTCACATCTTGCATTGGGACTGCGTGACAAAACAACTGCCAACTGCCACTGCAGCTGGCAAAAGGAGTTCCTTTAAAAAGCTGAAGCTCACAGCAGGCAAAATGGCAGCATCTCTATTTGGCTCTAGAGCTACTGCAGCACTTTTAAAAACTGGCATACTTGCCAGTATCCACTAAAACAAGTCACCACCTCCACTTAGAGCCAGATTTATCTCTATAAGAAAAAAAGAAAAAAACCCACAACCCAAAAACTAAGAAGCCTTCCTCTGAAGAAAATTTCATGCTTTTTACAAGAAAAAGTTCCCATGTTTAGGATTTATTTTTTTAATTTGGAAACATTTGTCCAAAGCTAAGAAGCACACACATCTACTCATCCTATTTGTAGGAGGGGTCCCCATAAAGACAAAAAAAATTTTTATTTTTTCAAGACTGGTCTCTGCAGGCTGTCTGCTGCCAGTAGAGATGGGCTCTTCCACAGGGCAGTTTGGAGCCAGAGCCTGAATTAGGCTGGCAAAACGGTCCTCTGAAGAAGACTCTTTCCCTTCCTCATGACTGTTGAGGACATTGAGAAAAGGTAGCCTCCCCAGTCTGAAATTATCCTTCAAGAATAAATTCCTCCCCTCCTCCTGACTTCACAGGCATCAACAGTCAGCTTTTTTCCAGAGCCAGTAAGATGTGGCACCCATCATGCAGGCATACACGTGGGGACCAATTCACCACCACAGAGCCATCAGAAGGAAATGCATTAGTCTTAATGGTGAGCCCTGCACACTCACATGGTCTCCTTCCAGGAAAGTTCTTAAATCCTGCAGGAATCAGATGTTGCAAACACCAAAACCAATACAAGCAGACACTGTTTGTTGACTGACGAGTCATCAAACCATTCCCCAGACATAATTTGTTCTAACAAACACCATCCTTGTTATTTTGTCTCTCATGTATATTCCTTTTGGGGCAGTAGCTATTAACACCCTTCAGCCTTGAACAGAAGATGGCCAAACCTTCACACATAGCCATTAAAATACTTTGCCACCTTCTTTCTCCACTGTGCAGATTTGTTGGACAGAAGCTGCTCAAGTCTAGTGGAAATTGACTTCTACAAACCTTTCACCCTGTTAATCAGAGAAATCAGAGTATGGTGGGAGAGACCACCAGCCAGCCAACTGGGTACCCCACCCCAAGAGAGGGTAAATGCTGATCCAACTGCTCCATGGTCCAAAAGGAGCAGCAGAGAGCTAAGAGCAGGTCAACATTTCCTGACAGTAAGAAGCCTTTTCAGCTCTAACATCAGAGATCACTTTCATTGCCTGTGTTAGACAAGAGTTGATGTCCAACAAGTGATTTGGGTTTTTATTTGCCAGTTGCATTATGCCAGCAGCTTCAGAAGCAGATTCCCAGGTACAGAACATTCTCAGAAAGGGAAGGAAAGGAAAAAATGCACCACCATTAACCATCCACCTCATGTACTTTCAGACATCCCTGGAGAATGACTTCCTTGTTTAGCTATGAAAGCATGGATGGTCATCTGCTACACAATATTGCTCTGATAATATACTTCAACCATGGTATCAGGCAGCTCCTGCCCAGCAGGCAGAGGAAAATTCACCAACCATGTCTCTGGTCAGACCTTCAGAAGATGTTAAGTATCATATGGTGGCCTTTCAGTAAAAGGGGGCCTATAATAAAGACAGGGATGGTCTCTTCAGCAGGGCCTGTTGTGATAGGACAAGAGGTCATGTTTGTCAAATAAAAGAGGGTAGATTTAGGTTAGATATAAGGGAGAACCTTTTTACAGTAAGGGTAGTGAAACAATAGAATAGGTTGCCCAGAAAGGTGGTAGAAGCCTCATCTCTGGAAACCTTTACTGTCAGGTTGGATAAGGCTCTGAGCAACCTGATCCAGTTGAAGATGTCCCTGCATACTGCAGAGGGGTTGGACTAGATGACCTTTAAAGGTCACTTGTAACCAAAAGCATTCTATGATTAACACTAGATGTGGTTATTACAACACATTTCTATGATGGAAAATGATCATGACAAAGACAGTTTTACAGATGCTACCCAACAGCAACTTCAGCTTGCCAGAACTCATCATTTCCATTTTTTTTTTTAAATTCTCATATCTGAAATCAAAATAACTTCCTTAAAATGGAGTGAAAAAAAAAAGAAGTCAGCATGAAGAAATTCCAAGGAACTATAATATCAACTATTTATACTTCAGTTATTAAATGTGTTGCTTTTCTGGGGTTTTTAAAAATAAAATCAGCATCTTCTCCAGAAGATTTCAGTTTGAAAACACTGTGTGAGATTTTTTTTTTTAAAGAAATTATAATTAAAAAAAAAAAAAATTTCCACTGAGATTTTTTTAGCCGCTGTAGAAAATTGGAATCACAAGTGTGGTATCTTCACGAGTATCACCTCAAGCCCAATTCTCAATTTAGAAAGAGCAAGAGGTCACTATTTTAAGGAACAACCATGTGTTTTCCCACTGCTGTTCTGTTTGAGCAGATCCTTCATAGAAGGTCTTTGAAATCTTCCTCACGGATCTTGTCCAGAGCCACAGCTCAGCCTGGCCAGGCAGGAGCCCGCCAGGCATTACCTGCTTGTTCCCACCACTGCCTTGTTTGTACACCTCTAGCACTCCACTCAGGCTGAGGCACGTTGTTGTGCCTGCGACTGCCTAGTGCTAGGATGTTTTCACTGTTTTGCATTTATCCTCCTATTATTCGTGTTTTCACACATAATAGAAGCTGCTTTGTCTGCTTGCATTGTAAATTTGCCTCTTTGTCTTACAACCTTGCTTTGGAGAAGCTGTTAGGATTGATTCACAATAGGGCCAACATTTCCATCAAGCAAATACCACTTTCGGCACCTGACAAATTGCGATACTGCTTGCAGAAACACTGAATCAGAAACAAAAAGCTCCTGCTGGATTGCTTGGATGGGGAGTGGCTGGGGGAAAGTGCTGCCACGCAGTGAGGGGACGCCACAGCCCAAGCATGGCTTGGTCCCAGCAAGACTCAGGAGAGCCTCGTGTTTTCTAGTTGCTGTCCCCCCATTGCCAGCACGAGTGGCCAGTAAAGCTGACTTGCCAGGAAATAGCTTTTTGAGACACCAGTCTGCTTCCCTTCCAGGAGAGGAATTCACATCTTTCTCCTTCTCAGCCTTTGAATCAAATCAGGGTAAATCAGAGCACATTTTTTCCATTCCAGCTTATTTCCTTCTCCTTTTGTTTCTCTCTGTTTCACATTCCTAACAGCCTCTTTCAAGCTTGGAAAAATTACTGTTTAAAAAAGCATTACCTAGTGCACCCTAAGCACAACTTCCTACCTTCCCTTTCCGTCCTCATCTCATCCATAACTGCTTGTGATTCACTGGAAATGTCTATAGTTGGCCAGCTGAAGGGTCCAAAGGCCTGAGGGGGGGCTGAAATGGTCAACAGTTTTTAAGATCTACAGCTCCAAACACAAGCAGATGGGAGAAGCAGGCACACACCAGAGAACAGATCCAACCCTGAGATCACCTCCAGGTCCTTCAGGAGACAGCTGCAGTTTTCATTTAGTAAGATGCACAGCTCCAAAGGATGGTAACAAAGGTCATTTGTGGCAGAAAGACAAGACCATCTGGGATCTTGACACTTCATGTGTGAAAGGGGATCATCTCAAATTTTCAGGAAGCAAAACATGAAAGTAATCTCAGGATAAAGGCCAAGGACTGAAAAGAAAGTGAATTACCTTCTTTTTTTGCAAAGTCAGGAAAGAGGTATAACCAGCATGCCACAAAATCTTCCCCTGCCACTGCCTGTGCTGCAATTCTACCTGGACAAAAAAATGGACCTTAGCAATTAGGAAGCGAGGCAGAATGAACCCAGCACTTTCACTACCATAGGTCAGCTCCCATCTTCCTTCAATCTCTCTCCTAAAATTAGTCATCATATCTTCTGTTCCTGCAGAGACACAACAGGAATTATGAAAAGGAAGGAGCTCTGACAGCAGGATTCAGGAGCTGTGGCTTAGTCTTCTGTGCTCACTTTGAATTCAGTACAAGACTACATACACAAGAGCACCAAATTCAAAAGTCTCTTCCAAAAGGGAATTGGAAACATAAGCAACTATTACATTGAGAGGTTGAAGATGTTTTCATAGTCCCATCATAGCTGATAGCAGAATTATATTTGGTTGTTTTTCTTTTGGCACTAAGAATGTGGAGTTAAGGAGAGAAGAGCATATTGTGAAATCCAAGGATTAGGCAGAAAAGACCATATTGCCCAACTAAAGGATTAGAGGAGGATTTTCTTTTAAATTCCCTGTTATCTGATCTCTCACTTTTCCCACCAGAGTGAAAACTGAGAAGGATGCATTACTTGATCTTGAATAGGTGACTCTGGATACTTACATATAAGGAAATCAAAAATGTTTGTGTACCATACTAAAGATTTCTTCCAGTTACCAGTAACAGTCATCAGTTGTGACAGTTTGGGAGTTACCAACCCCACCACTCTATGGGGGGGAGGTGGGAAAATCACCCAGACTAGACTCAGCCATCTGGAAGTTAAGGAATGAAGCTTTACATTCACAGCATAGCACAATATACATGAAGGTATTTATATATTGTATATATTTATATACATGTATAAATATGTGTGTGTGTACACACATGCACACACATATATAAAAAATATTTATCGCTATATACAGAAATATACAAGGTAAAGGTAATACAGNGACATCACCATTGTTTGCTTTTCACAGACTGTAATATAATTTTGTTTTCCATTAAAATATTCCTGTTAGCCTCAAAGCAGCACAATGGTGATAGTTTAGCACCTTTAAAAATAAAAAACAAACACAAAAAGCCCCACTCCAAACAAACAAATGAAACCCCAAAAGTAAAACAAGCCAAGCAACCACAAACAACAAACTCCACATAAACAGGGAAGCAGAATTTACTCAATCAGGGGAAAATAAAGGAAAAAAGAGAGATACATACAGGGGGTTTCAGAAATACATTCATTAAACAGAGTTCACACACAAGCTCTCTGAGTCCATCCTGCCCAGAGGAGTGCCTCTCAGAGTGCTTCCAGCCTGAGACTTCCCACAGGCTTGAACAGACATAGGTAGTGCTCAGCTCGTGTTGTTGATGGCCATCACATCAACCAAGAGGGTTCTAGACTTCTGTGAGCACTGAGAATAGAGACTATTCCTGGAGAGATAAACATGCAGCATCCTTTCCAGAAAGGAGACAAAAAAACCAAAACTATCCTCCAGCCATCCCTCCCCTTGGAGAGCACCAAAATCTTCCAGGCCAAACTGTCCACCTTCATCCCTGCTAAGGTTTATGGTTTTCCTCCCTCTCAAATGGATTAAAGTTTGATGAGTAAGGGTATGTTTTGGCAAAGAACTGTCACTCCTAAATCATTTACCTAAAAACTATCAGGTTAGCAGTTCCTAAACATGACATGCAAGCTTTCTGGGGGAGTTTTTTAACAGCTATATTGATCTTGGTCCAGTTCATAACTGCCCCAGCATCACAGCAAATATTAGTCATCCCTCCCACTATCTGCTGAAAGAAGAGAAGCTAAGAGCTGACAAGACAGAGACCACCAACCCAGTTTTCAGCAATTTTGCTTTTCTCTCTGGATCAAAGCACATTTATCAAATGATGCTGTGGCCCACACACTCAGGGAAATTAAAAGTATTGTTTTGCTGTTTGCCATCCCAGTTGAATCAAGATTCACAAGGTTGAAACAGACTCTGCACAAGCATCACAACACTACCCTGCAACCAAACCACTGTGAGTCTGCACCAGTAGCTTTTGTTGTGCATTAGCAGGGTTTGTCAAGCACCTTT
>VWYK01130450.1:18832-29010 GCA_013399775.1 Semnornis frantzii | reverse complement strand
TTACATAGGCATGGTGGTTCTTCTTTATGAGATATGAGAATATCTTTTTTCTCTGCCTGTAAAAAGCATTAGGTCAAACCACCCCCAAACACTCAGGTATCATAAAGGAATAAAAAGATGTAGTTGAGACCTACGTAGTAAACACATCCCTTAGAAACAGCAAGGGAGGAATGCAGAATTTTCTATTTGGAGAGAATAAATAACAAGACAAGGTATTCCCCCCACCACATTCCCACTATCCACATTCAAAAGGGACCCTCTTCACCAAGAGCTCTTACCTACAGTCAGACAGCCAAACCCATCAATATTATCTATGCCTGCACTGCATCTGTAACTTAGTTGAGGCTATAGGGCAGCCAGTGACACCATTCCTCAATGCTGGTGAGTAAATTCATTGCTGATGGCATGCCTTATCAGTAGCCTCAAAGCAGCATCCTATACCTTATCCTATCATGTTTGCCCACAAAAGCAAACAGCAGGAGCAATGATGCATTAAGTTTGCCTCCAATATAAGTACAACTAGAAACCTCCTTTCTCTCCTACTACACGGCCATTTGTCTATGATAATTGGGATGAGCGTTAAGTATTCTATAGGGCAAATGAGCTGGAAAGCTTTCTAGGTGGAATTTGAATCCATAACCCCTCCAAAAAAAAAAAAGAGTAGATGAACCACTGATAAAGGAGCAGTTTCCCATTAGGAACTGTAATTTTTGCAGTTAGCTAAGCTTTCCCCAAGTTGTTAAATGGAAGGAGATTCTGACGACGCTATTCAGGGCTGTGCGTGAAGGGTAATCCAGGACCAAAACCCTCCAAACCTCATTACCTAGCGTTTTCCTAGCCTAAGCAATTCAAACTACCAGCTTTCCTCGAAAAAAGCAGCGCAGAAAGCATCAGGGAAACACAAAGCTCAATCTCAGAGTACAGACAGGCTCAGCTAACTTTGCCAAGGGTGCAATAGTTAATAAATCTTTCCCTTCACTTCTAACTCTTTACCTACCTTTATGCTGAGCCACTTCAGTAATTTAGCTGGAGGTGCCCATACCAGAAGAATCACAATGCCCCGTGGCAGCCTCAGGCTACCGAAGCTCTTCAAAAATAAACTCTTCCATTTATTCAGTGCACAAACAATTCAGAGATAAAACTTGGTTGTATTTTACTCCAAGCAAGATCAAATTATAATATTCATATGCAGCTGTGCTCTGCCTCTCCCCCAACTTGCAGGCTTTCTCCAAGAGTTTCAGTTCAAAACTTCTCTGATTCCCTCTCCTTTTAATCTAGGTGACAGACCTTGCTGTTAAAAACTAGGTTTGAGGATCTCTCCCCACTTTGTGACACAGACTACATCTACCATGTTAAATAACTGACTTGATCTTCTTTTGTCTCCATTTCTTAAAATGGATTTACAAAGAATGGGATCCTACACTTCCTGCATTTGGTAGGTATTAGCACTTACGAGTTATAGACTCACAGGTAGAAAAAGCTGAGACAAGGTATCATGGACAATTTTTAGACTTGTTTGTTTTAACATAAGGCTCAGACCTGCATATCACATTATTTTTTTAATTAAACCAAGAAAACCACCCCCTTCCTTGACACTATACTGTCTCCTACTCCATTTGTCTCCTGCTCTTCAGACCAAGATAGGGAAGTTGAAGCCTTTTGTTACAGAAACCATTCAAGAGATATTTAAAGTGAAAAGCCCACTTTCCTGTTCTAACTACAGTCGTTCTTGCTATATTTGGTAACACCTGAACAGGGAAGTGCTTACAGGGTCACAGCTAGCTTCTGGCAGGGGGCAATCAGCACATTAGATCAGGTGGTGCTAGTGCAAGGGCTGCACACATCTTGAAGGTTACTTCACCAACTAAGCTCTCCCTGAATTCATTTCTAAGCAAAATACAAAAAACAGGTTTCCAGAGGGGCAAAAAAATCCTTTACAAGCTGGCTGAGATGCTATCAACTTTCCTACTGGCAACGTAAAGCAGGTTGCAAGTGCAGCAGTGACAGCCTTACCAGAAGCTCAGTGCCTCAAGAGCCTGGAGAAGAGGAAGCTCAGGAGTGACCTCATTGCTGTCTACAACTACCTGAAAGGAGGTTGTAGCCAGGTGAGGGTTGGTCTCTTCTCCCAGGCAACCAGCAACAGAACAAGGGGACACAGTCTCAAGTTGTGCCAGGGGAGGTCTAGGCTGGATGTTAGGAGGAAGTTCTTGACGGAGAGAGTGATTGGCATTGGAATGAGCTGCCCATGGAGGTGGTGGATTCACCATCCCTGGAGGTGTTGAAGAAAAGCCTGGATGGGGCACTTAGTGCCATGGTCTAGCGGATTGGCTAGGGCTGGGAGATAGGTTGGACAGGATGATCTTGAAGGTCTCTTCTAACCTGGTTGATTCTGTGATTCAATGATTCAAGCATTTGGCATAATAACACAGGTACCAGGGAAGCAATTATACCCACAAGCCAGCAGATCCACACAGAGCAACAGGAAGAGAGAAATAGAAAGTGTGATACAGACAGAAGTGAGAAGTGAAATGGGAGAAACACGGCATCTTCAGATGGGTCTGCAAACCTTGGACTCAGCTCTTGGCAAAGGACTTCACCATGAGCAAACACATTAACAGTTTATATGCATAAATATGTATTACCTCAGAAGAAAGGACAGTTAAATAAAGGAATTAGCAATGTGACGACATCCCTTCACCTTACGTTCCTGGGCTTTCATACAGAGCACACACTGAGGCTCCAAACACACAGCCCCTCCCTGCTACATTGTCCTCAGCCCTCACAATGTCCACCAATTATTTGGTAGGAAGTACAGATTGTTTCCCAAGACAGATGCAACCTGCGTAACATTCAGCAGAGTCCTCCTGCCTGTGTACTGTCATACACCTTCCTTCACTCTGAAGTTACTCACTATGATGTCACCTTACTTGCACACGGACATCAAATACCTAACATTACCCAACACGGAGGCTCTTACAAACTCTATAAACATACATATGTACATAGACAGGTTTCCCTTAATATATTGTCACACATTTATTCATACACACCCATTCCCACCCAGCTTCTCCCTGCTAAGAGCAACAAATGATCAAATCATTCAGAAGCCACACAAGAAAAAATAAAGCCAATCAACATCAGGACATGCAGGTCAATACCACAACCGAGCTAATGCATCGCTCCTGCATGCAAACAATGTAAGCACAACCTTGTGGAATGCGACACAAAAACGAACTACAGATTTCCATATCCATTTCATTTGAAGTTCTTCATCACCAGTTCTGTGATTAGAAGAGCTAACTGCAAAGATGTAAGTCTCCCATGTCCAATATTGGTTTTTGGTTTGTTGTGGTTTCCCCCACACACAGTGTATTCCTCTTCCTTTCTTAATATCTAGGAAATCCTTTGGCTGTTTGTTGGTATCTCACACCAAGGTTGTGCTGAGTTTTCTCATAAGCAGGAAGAGCACAAGAGACTCTTATGCACACATCGGCTTCTGAACATCTTGGTCAAGTTACCAAGCTAATAACACCACCACAACAGACAAAAAAGCAAACAAACAGAAGAAGTCAAAATCCCAATGAAGCTTGAAGCAAATCCTTCCACCAACTCCATGACTGGCCAAGGTGAGAAAAATTGTCTACCTGCTTCTTTATGCCAAAGGACTAGTTAGAACAGAAGAGGTTTTCCACTCCATCTAAGTTTGTGGCACCTGATTCAGCATTTTTCACACAATGAGATTTTTCACACACAATAGTCTCAGGGCAGTCTGAGCCTATAGGTCTGTGCCTGTGCAACACAACAGCTTTATTTTGCACTCCTAGAGGCTTCCCCTTTCAAAGCATGATACATTTATCTCCTTCTGAGTAGGCATCTTAATTCCACCACATCTCGCAGGCAGCTTTACTCCAAGTAACCATCCACAACATGTCTTTGGCAAAGTGCTGCTAAACTGAGGTACGGAAGGGAGATGTGATGGTTTGGGAGTTATCTGCTCCCTCCCCCACACTATGAAAATCACCCAGACTAGACTCAGCTGGCTGGAAGTTAAGGACTGAAGCTCTATTTACAGCTCAGCACAATGTACAAGCAGAGATATACAAAATATACAAGGTAAAGGGAATACAGAAACAAAATTCCCTTCCCAGAAATCAGGGGGGCCTCCCAACCACCCTTCCACCTTCTTTCCACCCCTCTACCTTATCCTAGTGTCTGCCTTACATGCAAGGAGAGTTTTGAGGATGGGCAAGGGGGCTTGGAAGCAGAGTGATTAGTTGGGTTACACAGCAGAGAGGCCAGATGACACACACCAGCAGCTAGAGTGAACAAGATTCTCTCCCTTCTCTATATTTTTGTCTTTGTTTTTATACATGTCAGCAAGCCTATGAGTGAAGTATACATCATGGGTTTATTTTCACAGGCTATAATCTATTTTTTTAAATTAAAATATTCCAATTAGCCTCAAACCAGCACAGGAGAACATGACAGTCATTTATGTGGCCTAGAAACATTGATGGCCAGACATGCAGCCACATCTCCAAGTCAGGATGGACCTTCAGATGTCAAATTGCTTTGCCCATAGTATTCTTCTGTCTGGACTGCTCTAGTGTTCTTTTGCACTTTACTCCAATACAGAACTTCCACCTCAAAGCTTTATAAATGCAAAAGCTCCATGAAGGCCCTTTTGGGTATCAAAAGCATCCAGTGATGTGCTTCAGAAGAAATGAGAAAATGGTGATGGTTGTTTTGGGCAACAAAGTAAACTGAGTCACTGCTACGTGAGTCGGTGGTAACAACTCTGTACAGTACACACCCAAAACTCTTACAGACAGGTGGTGGCAGATCTTAAGAGATCAGGCCAGAGAGCCAGAATTGTACTCTTGGCATTTGGTAGAAGATGAAAACTCAGTCATCATTTTCATGAAGAACAACCTCGCTCACTTATAGAAATAAGATGCATTAAGGTTCAAGGAAGCTGAAGTAAATGAAATCAACACAATAGAAAGATCAAAGGCTCGTGTTGGTTATTTTCATTTTTTGCAAATGTCATTCAGCTTTAATTATTTATAATCCTTCACAGTATGCTAGTAAATGCTGTCATATTCCATAAAATAATTGAATCTTAGTAGTAGGAGACAGACACGTCTACCATCCTATCTCTATTTAACCTTTACTGAGAAGCGATGTGTATTTTATGATCATTACCGTGTCTGTAAATAAATACAGGGGGAAAAAAGAGATGTTTCCCATTGTTAAATTTTTGTTTTGATCAAAAGCTTCATCTACTTACATGCTCATCAACAGCAGTGAGGTTTCTGTGACCAGGGATTTCCCAGGATTTCTCTGCCATCACTTTCCCCCCCACCCAAACGCACTTACAAAACACGCTCTAGCAAAAACTCCAAACGTTTTTTGCCACAATAGACAAGCAGTTGCTGATGATGCAGAAGGAGAGGCCAGCTTGATTCTTGGCTTCTGCTGGCACATAAGACACATTCCTAACAGATTCATTAGGCAAGTGGGAGAGAAACATCAGCCAAGGAAATTCAAACTGCCTGTCTTAGACAGCAACATTTCTGAGTGGAACTGGACAGTCAATGGACACGATGAGTTAAGGGAACCAGCGCTTCCAGCTACTTCCATTAATAAAATTGAAATGGGTTGTTTCCTGCTCAGGCAAGCACCTTAGCCAAAGCCAAAATACAAGAGCCAAGCCTCTGCCTGCTGCCTATTAACAGAGCAGAACACGGAGATGCTTCATAATGGCCCCGGTTTTGGAAATCCCCAAGCCACACACAAGAACAAACCCTAAAGCCAGCACCAGGCAAGGCTCCTCAATTTGGTCAAAACGAAATTACATTTCTCTAGATAAACTGTTTCCTGGTGACAAGTTTGCCAAATGTCACTGGAGCTCTCAAGAGAGCCATTAAAACTTACTTGATTTTTACTTCCAAAGCCAGCAATTAAGATTTCCTGGATTTCCAAATAATAATTAATAAGAAATTAAACCCCATCTGTACTATAGGTACCTTCATTTGATTTTTGGGTTATGCCAATTACTTTGGCTTTCTAGGAGTTTTGTTTGCTTGGTTTTGAGGTTTGGAGCTATGGTGGAGGGCTTTTGTTTGGAGTTTGCTTGGTTTTGGGGTTGTTTTTTGCCCTACTTTTTCTTCTTGTTTGGGAGGGGGGGTGTGGGGTTTGTCATTGTTTGTTTGGTTTTTTACACCTCTGACTATTTCTGTAAGCATAATTAAATTGCAAGACAACATTGCAGATAAGTTTAAACAGTTGTAAACACCTGCAGGAAGCCTGCCAGGCAGACCTGTATTTTTAAGGATTTCACTAGCCATAGTTTCTTAAGGTGGAAATGTTCTTATTGAGCATCTCCTTTGTGTAACCCAAATTTCTCTTTGTTTGAATAATTCCTTTGGGAAATTTACTTCAATCTCTACTTCAGCTAAGAGAGACCACAAGTTCCTCACAGAACTTCACAGTGACAAAACAATAAAAATCAAAAGGCAAGAAAGAAATACCCACAAGGTTTTGCAAATATTCTGCAACATCTAGAAATGGAAGGGACAAATACTACTAAGACCCAGTCTGTAAAGAGCATTTCCCTCTGACAGTGGTACGTATTTGATCAGCCTCCTTTTTTTTTTTTTTTCCCCCCTACAGTTGACAGTTTCTTGACAGTGGGATGGGAAATTGAACTTTTGGCTCTATCAGTTTTTTGTTTTTCATTTTGTGAGTTCAGATTTTAAGCAAAAATGTCAAAAAGTCTTTAACACATTTAATGCCATATTCATAGGGTTAAAAAAAAAAAAAAAAAAAAAAAAAAAAAGCCCTAAAAGCTACTGCTTAGCTGTTGGTGTTCTGATGTTAGCATTCAGCTGTTAAGTTAGCTGGCTTCACCTGGCTTCGTTTAAGCAAGTGCATGAAACCAAAAGGGGAGACTGTTGGCCTGAACTTTCCTTCAGCTCACACAGGGACCAGCTCTGCAAGATGATTGCAGCTCCTTCCCACTATCATCAGCCCTTCATGGTCAGCAGGACCAGCAGTACCCACCACACCGCCTGAGCTCCAGTGGCAGCACTCCCTCTTACAGCAGGCAGGGCAGGTGCCCTGTCTGCAAATTAAGATCCACTTAGGAGATGTGTGTTGGCAGCACGCACACACAGAACCAGACACACTTTAAAGCCATTAGCTCGTTCACAAGCAGGCATAAGTGGCATATCCCCACTGTGTATGTATACGCAATTACAGCAGATTACTAGAAAGAAAACAAGAAGCAAACATTTACTCACAACCAAATGAAAGACAACAAGCTTTGTAAACGTCAGGTGCAGGGTGGGCATGGCCAAGAACATGACATGGTCAAAGGAGCTTTTTTACAGAAACAGCTGGGTTGTTGAGAGTTGAAAGTTTTTCCTCCTGATGGCTTGATATGCAGGACAAACATGCCTGCATTGGTATTTGCTACACATAATCATTACACATTTAATACAACAGTTTCTGCACCGTAAGCTAACAGCTGCATCACTGCAGAACATTTCTCTGAACTGTATTACTCATGGGTTTTATAAAATTGTAGAGGAACTAACAAGTTATTTGCATGCAACAGCTCTGTCATTAGCTAAAGAGATCTGTGTTATAATGAAAACAGTTGCTGTTTAGCAACAAAAAAAAAAAAAAAAGGGAGGAGAAAAAGATAGGACTTTAAGCCAGATTGAAGTAAACCATAACTTCATAACAGGGAATGGTTAAAGTCAAATTTGTATAAGAAAAAAAAATTCCCCCTCTTACAACAATAATTTGACTTTTCTTGTAGCCACCTGTTTCACTCCTTGAGTTGCTACTGCAAGAATTTTTTACAGGCATTTCCATAAATCTTTATTATTTTAAGCAAGTTCCAACTGTTGGTGTTTTTCATGCACATATAAACACAGATACATGAGTGCATGTCAATGCAGTGCACCTGCACAGAGAATCCCACATGACCTGTTTGAAAGTCTGTATGAAGCCCTGAATAACTGCTGTTGCCCTAGTGGATAATGTAGTCCAGATGCCAACATGAATAGATTTTTCTGTACAGAATATAGGCATTTACATTTACAAAGCCCTTTTAGAACCATAATTTACCAAGAGAAATGGTAGCAATTTAAAGAGCTTAGGGGGTGCAGGGTGTGAAGATCTCAGTGGAGGTCCTTTGTGGAAGTCTTCTACTCTGTCTACGCAGACTGTTTTCATTGTGGGCAAATGACCGTGTGCACATTATTCATAGGAAACCAGCTCCAAAAGAATAAATACAAAGATGCAAAGAAAATGTACTTTCTTGCACGAATCCCAAGTCAAGTACTATGAATAACATCCATCAAGAGATATTTAAGAAAAGGCTTTTACGGAGGAGGAAGAGAAAAGAATGCAACATTTCCTTCTCTAAGCATTTATTGTGAAACCCTTACAAACATCCAGCACAGGGAGAACTTCAAGCATGTCCACATCTTTAAGACACTTGTAGAAAACCCAGAGAACAGGACATTATAAACATATCTTAATATCTGCCCCCGAAGTGGGATGATAGCAAACTAAGAAAATAAAAGCCAGAATCTATAGCCTGAGCACCTGCAAGATTTATTGCAAGACCCATGCTTTCTGCACCGAGAGTAGACACATTAGCAAGCCTCTCATTAACAGCTATTTCAACAGCTCACCTACAGAATCTTCCTTTATTTAAAATACATGACTTGCCCCTAAATGACACTTGTGAGGAAAGCCATCAGTGTAGAGAAGCAAAAGCACCACTTGCCTTAGTATGAATCATCCCAAACTTCACATTCACCAGTAAGACCATCAGCGCTTAATGGGAAATCTCTTTACATAAAGTCTTAGATAAAACTTCAGCTATGAAGAGTGTTTAATTACATTAATTTTAATGTTTATCGCATACAGAGACTGTATTACTCATTACTCAGCTACCTTAAATATAAATTGACAGCATATTACATAAAGCATCTCTATGTCTTGTTTAGCTAATTTACCCATATTTAGAGTCCCTCTTCCCTTGCAGAGACAAGTAACAGCTCTGTGTTTTCTATCATCCTAATTCAAACAAGTCATCCCTAAGCGCACTACAATACTAGTTACTGCTGGTTTGCTGCCTTTGCTGGGGCATTCCAGCCATGGGCAGCCAAAATTAGGTAAAGAACTTTTTGTCATGAAGCTCCTCAGACAGCAACTACTTTCAGGGGCTGCTGATCATTAACAGCTTCCAGGTGGCAACGGAAAAGCAGAGAAGCCCCAGCAGAAGCCTCTTCATACAGGTGTATTTATAGAAAGAAAGACTCGTTTATTTTACATCAAAGATATAAGATAAATGCACAGCCATACGAATGCAGGACCCTAGCGATCAAAGTCATGCCCTGCTTTGGCTGTACCACCTCGGTGGCTGGCCTGCTCTCGGCTCACAGTCATGCGTGGGGGTGTTGGGCACAACATCTCCCACCTGTCTTGTTAGCCGCTGGGGCTTATGCAACGACTGCCTGGGCAGGGACAGAACACCTGCGTTCTCTGACACTTCCCACACAGAAACCCCTCTCGGGCGCAGAAATTCCATCAGAAAGATTTTTCCGACCCCTTTCGTGAGCGTTTGGATGCGCCAAGAACTGGGGCGGCGGCGTCCTTATTGCAAAGGGCACAGCGTAAAGAGACACTTATTTCACCGGCAGCCAGGCAAGATCCTCGACTCGCTCTCTAAGTAACTCTGAAGTTCACCCACGTACACCGTCCTCCTCCCTGTCTCCCCGGGCGCTGCCGCACCGGAGAGGCACCGCAAACCTGACGGCATCGGCAGGGCTGGGCTCAGGTCGCTGGCTTAGCAAAATACCAGGAAGCTCTTTAAAGCTTCGGGATTAAAAAAAAAACAAACAAACCAAAAAACCTCGGTCTCCAGGGTGCTGCCTCACGCCGCTTCACCGGCCACACCGCCGCCGGACGCTGCTCGCCGCTTCCCCCCCCGCGGGCGCCCCATCCTCGGCAGATGTCCCCAAGAAGGGCACCGAGGGTGCCCGGAGCCGGCCCCGCCCGCGCGGTACCCACCTGTAGGACACCTGCTTCCTGAAGGTAAGGGTTCGCAGCTTCTCCTCCAGCGATTCCTCCGCCGCAGACAGCCCCGGCTCCTC
>VWYK01130447.1:0-25957 GCA_013399775.1 Semnornis frantzii | reverse complement strand
GGGGGAAGATAATTTTAAGCCTTTTTAACTGGTTCCCCAAAAGCAATTACCAGGTGCTGGGAGGTGAAACATTTCACAGCCAAGTGTTCAGAAGTGGAGTCCTAAAGCAGGCACTGTGGAACGTGGTGACTCAAGTAAAGGATTCCAGGATGGTTTTTGTGTCTCACTTTCAGCTCTCCTGAGTGATTTTTTTTTTTCCATTAATGTTTGTCTCAGAGTTAAGATGAAAATAATTTAAAGTGTTGATGGATTAATTTGATGGAAGAAATCTACTGTCCTGGGTTTGAATCCCTTTAAGGTTTGCACTTGGATGCATTTTGTTTTGCTGGGTGATGAGGGGAAGGTAAAGCAGAGTGTCCAACTAAGAGGTAGCAAAGAGTAACAGGAGGTTTGTTACTGAAGGGGGAAAAAACAAAAGGTAATTTTTAGCCTTTTGAATTGGTTCCCCAAAAGCAATTATCAGATGCTGGGAGGGTGAAATATTTCACAGCCAAGTGTTCAGAAGTGGTGTCTTAAAGCAGGCACTGTGGATTGAAGTAAAGGATTTCAGGATGTTTTTTGTGTCTCACTCTCAGCTGTCCTTAGTGGTTCTTGACCTCAGCCTTCTCTGCGCATTTTATGAGAATAATTCTTTCTAAACGTCTGCCTTTAGACTTCGACAGCTTTCGTTTTCCTCCGTTCTTTTGTTGCTCCCGTTTGACATCGCTAACGCGGATTTATAAAACCTGAAAGCGTGCACCTGAAAGGTGCTCTCAGTGCTGCAGGAAACAAGGGAGCTTCAGCTGCTCTCCAGATGTACCAAATGCCTCCCGCAGCCACTTCTGCTTGCAAAAGTGATCCCGGAGCAGCCCCTAGTGCCGGCGCGGGGCAGCGCTGCTGGTCGCTCCCTCCCGGACGCCGCAGACAGCTCCGCCGCTGCCAGCCCCAAGCCGCCGCTGCCTGGGGCGGCTGGAGCCCGGGGCAAGCCTCTGCCCCTGGCACCGGCGGAGAAGGGACAAGGCCTTAAGGGACGGGTAACGAATCGATGAGTTACAGGCCCTTTCGACTCCTGGATAAGCAGAAAGGGGGAGAGAAAGCCAAAAGCAGCCCCGGCCGCACTCGCGTCGCCTGCCGCCGGTCCCCGCCTCAGCGCCCCGCCCGCGGAGCACCCGGATGGGTCCTACGTGAGCCGGCGGCAGCTCTCGCTTCCCCCCGGCCCAGGCGGGCAGCAGGTGAGGACGGCGGGGCAGCGGGTGCCAGGGAGGGCGACTGCCTCGGTGCCCTTTTGCTCCCCACGGTAGATGCGGCGGGCGGGCGGCGCTGGGTAGAGAGGCGGCGGCGGCAGCAGGTAGTTCCCCCAGGGCCCGGCAGGGGGCATGAGCGAGGCGGCGCCGTTAACGAGCCCCGGGCGGTGCCTGTCAGGGGAGGCGGGAAACCCCTGGGCGTTCGGCTGAGGGGGGAGCGCGGTTCGGCGGTGCCGGCGGAGCGTTCCGGGAGCTGCCGCCGCTGCCCGGGCCGCAGGCCACAGCACTGCAAGTGAAGTCCCGGGTGTGCAGCTGCTGTCAGGGAATCGCGGAGTGGCGCGGAGGGAGGTTTGGAAGGCACCTCCGGAGATCATCCAGTCCAACCTCCCTGCCAGAGCAGGATGAGCCACGATCGTGTCCAGGTGGGTTCTGAACGCCTCCAAGGACAGAGACTCCACAGCCTCTCTGGACAGCCTGGGCCAGTGGTCTGCCACGCTCAAAGCAAAGAACTTAGGTTAGGTGGGACCTGTGCTCCAGTTTGTCACTGGACACCGTGAAAGAGTCCAGCCCCATCCTCCTAACACCATTTAGGTACTGATAAACGTTAGCAAGATCCTCTGCCAGTCCTCTCTTCTGCAGGCTAAACAGCCACAGGTCTCTCAGCCTCTCCTTGTCCTGTCCCCTCAGCATCCCGGTGGCTCTCTGCTGGATTCTCTCCAGTACTTCCTTGCCCTTCCTGGTTTGGGGAGCCCACAGCTTCGTGCAGAATGCCAGATGTGGCCTCACCAGGGTACAGTAGAGGAGAACCGCCCTTAACCTGCTGGCCACACTCTCCTCAGTCTCAGAATCACAGAACATCAGGTGTTGGAAGGGCCCTCCAGAGATCGTTGAGTCTATGCAACTTTGCCAACACCAGTGTGACCTCTGTGTTTAAGAGCAGTTGTCTGAGCTGATGTGAAGTTGAGGGAAGCACAGACCCTTCTTGAGTCTTTCCATCAAGTCAAACTCAATGCAGCTGTAGCATTGCTGTCACCTGCCCGTCCCTAGGGGAGGAAGCAGAACTTGCAGGTCCAGTTCATTTAGTAAGCTTTGGTATGCATGTGTGAAGGCACTACCTGAGCTGTCCATAACAGAGCTCTGGGAAATCATCTCTGCCACTTACGTGACAGGCAGCTTGTAAACTGGAAGGAGCTGCTGCTGGTAAAGAGTTGGGTGATGCCTGAGATTCAGTTAGATTGTTGATTTAGTAATAATTTCATTGATTATATTTTCTCAATAATCTGTTCATCTGGATTTAGACATGCTGCAAAATGAAACAGATGCATTTAGTTTAAAGCTACAGGGTTTGCATTGCTTATTTAAACGAGAGATTTAACAAAGAAATCATAGATTCATAGAATCAAGCAGGTTGGAAGAGACCTCCAAGCTCATCCAACCCAACATAGCACCCAGCCCCAGCCAATCAACCAGACCATGGCACTAAGTGCCCCATTCAGGCTTTTTTCAACACCTCCAGGGACGGTGACTCTACCACCTCCCTGGGCAGCCCCTTCCAATGCCAATCACTCTTTTTGTGAAGAACTTCCTCCTAACATCCAGCCTAGACCTTCCCTGGCACAACCTGAGACTGTGTCCCCTTGTTCTGTTGCTGGTTGCCTGGGAGAAGAGCCCAACCCTACCTGGCTACAACCTCCCTTCAGGTAGTTGTAGACAGCAATGAGGTGACCCCTGAGCCTCCTCTTTTCCAGGCTGCACACCCCCAGCTCCCTCAGCCTCTCCTCAGTTTCAGTTGGAAAAGGCCTCTACGATCATTGAGGCAAACCATCAACCTAAGACCACCATGGCTATTAAACTGTGTCCCCAGATGCCATGTCCACACATTTCCTAATTCTTCATAATTACTGGAGGTGCTTTGAGTGGCAAAAAGAAGATAGTCAGATAGTTGCCTATTTCTCATGAAATGAAGTGAAAAGCAGAGAACAGCAGGCTGGACACCAGAAAACTGGTCAGTGATGAGTTACTGGTTTTCTTTTAGGAAGACTGTTCCAGTCAGTGTGCTGCTATTTCACTACCTGGTGTCTGTGGATGAACAGGAAGTGAAGCAAACCTTTTAATGAAGGTCAGCAAACAGGTTAAACAACTTGTGAGTGACCAATCTCTTCAGTTTACTGCCACTAATCTTATTCTTGAAATTCTCAGTTTATTGGGGTATTAAACAGCACCTAGTGAAAGAAGGCTATGCATGCTCCCACAGGATGTGAGATTCTGATCTGTTTAGCTCCTGTTTTCATAGAATCATAGAATGGTAAGGTTGGAAAGGACCTCAAAGATCATCTAGTTCCAACCCCCTGCCATAGGCAGGAACACCTCCCACTAGTACAGGGCACTCAAGGCCTCCTCCAACCTGGCCTTGAACACCTCCAGGGAGGGAGCAGCCACAACCTCCCTGGGCAACTTGTGCCAGTGTCTCACCACCCTCACTGCAAACAACTTCCTCCTAACATCCACTTTCAATCTCCCCTCTGCCACTTCAAACTCATTGCCCCTTGTCCTGTCATTAAGAGGCCTTGTCAATAGTCCCTCCCCAGCCTTCCTGTAGCTCCCTTCAGATACTGGAAGGCTACTCTTAAGGTCTCCTGGAAGCCTTCTCTTCTCCAGGCTGCAGAGCCCCAACTCTCTCAGCCTGTCCTCACAGCAGAGCTGCTGCAGCCCTCTCAGCATCTTTGTGGCCTCCTCTGGACCAGCTCCAACACTTCCATGTCCTTGCTGTGCTGGGGGCTCCAGAACTGCACACAGTAGCATCTCCGTTTTGACCAGGAGCATCCCTGTTCTGGGTTCATTTTGAACTTGCAGTGTTTCCTTTAAGAGCAAAGATCTCTAAAGAGCCTGATGATGTGCACAATGAATTAGTAAGGCAGATTAAACAATCCTGGTTTTGGCATTACTGCTCGTTGCTTTTGGCTGGAAACAACCTTTATGAAACATTTATTTAGTCAAGAAATAAAGGTACCAGATGTGCTCATGCAAATACTAATTATCTTCTTATATTTTCTACTGATTAGAGAGGAGCTTGAAGGGTTAAAGGGTTAGATAAAGCTTCCAGCAGTACAATATCTATGTCAGGATGTTGTGATGCCACTGGAGCCACCAGACCAATCCTGTAAACAGAAGTGCTTTTGACATAATGCAGCCAGAAGAGAAGTGCAGGGTGGGAATGGTGAGGTTGCCAATCCTCCCTACTCTGCACTTCCAATTGTTAGTTTATAATGCAGCTTATTGTCCCATCCTCTGGTTGAGGATGGGCTGTGGCAGCTGTGTAGCTGGTATTGCTGGGCATTTTCTTCTGTGCAGGAAAGGAAATGGATGATTAGCAGTAAATGCACATATACATATATATATTTATGACAGGTGGAAAGGACATGGATGATTAGCAGGAGATGCATACATTATATGTATTAAAAATATATATATATATGACAGATGGAAAGGAAATGGATGATTAGCAGTAAATGTACACATTATATATATAAATATATATATATGAGAGGTGGAAAGGAAATGGATTGTTAGCAGTAAATGCACACATTATATGTATATATATAAAAAATATACATATGACAGGTGGAAAGGACATGGATGATTAGCAGTAGATGCACACATATATATTAAAAAAATATATATATGACAGATGGAAAGGAAATGGATGATTAGCAGTAAATGCACACCTTATATACATATAATATATATATGACAGGTGGAAAGGAAATGGATGATTAGCAGTAAATGCACACATTTTTATATATATATATCTATATCTATTACAAGTGGAGCTCAGTACGTGTGTGTCAGCTCTCTGCATGCAGCACGATGCGGTGCAGTGGGCAGGAAAAGGTCGGTTTTGTCTGTCTGGTTGGAAACCTCCATTCTCTCCTTTCACAGGGAATGCTGGAGCAGAACAGGGCTTTGCCAGAGCAGGCTCTGATGGCTCTGGCAGCTGAAGGTGACAGCCTGCCAGCTCGGCTGGCAGCGGCAGGCCGGGAGCCGCACCGCGCACACGGCCAATGAGCGCCTGCATTTCAGGATGTGCTTCTGCGGATGGCCTATGGCGATGGCCGGGCTGGGACAGCGGCCACCCAAATTGCTCCAGCAAATGAGACTTTGCTGCAAAAGCCTGCTGGAGCCAATCACGCACTGCACCGCACAGCCAATGGACGCCAGGCTCTTACCCAGCCGCTGGCAGGGGCTGTGTGGCTGGAGGACCTTGGTACAGCTCCGCAAACTGCATTCCTGCGGGGACAGCCCTCTCCGGGTTTGTCTCTCAGCACAATTGTCCTCGCTGTGATTCATTTCCCATTAATAACAGTGCCACTGTAAACAGTCGCTGCCCAGCTCTGGAGTGACGTGCCGCGGCGAGGTGACCTGCAGCTGCTGGGGACGCTGCCGAAGTAATTTGGGTCTGGTTTCCCATTTAGCAGTGCCACGGCTGCCTACCCAGCAGACCTGCTGACGAGAGCCAGAGGGATGGTGGTAGTTACGGGGCAGAACAAAGTGAGTGGAAACCCGGATGATGCCATGTCGAGCTCAGATGCAGAGGATGATTTCCAAGAGCCAGCCACTCCCACTGCAACCCAGGCGGGGCAAGCACTACCCCTGCTGCCTCAGCAGGTAAGAGCTCTCTGGTACTTTTCATCTGCTGAGATGCTCAGGTGCCAAAGAATTCAGCATTTCTTTGTTGAAGCATTTATGGGTATCCAGCTCAGTTGCCATTAGTAGCTAAATGCTTGATTAATTCTCTTGACTGTTATTTCAATAGCTTGGCAGCATTGCTTAGAATTTTTATGCATCTTTAGGTGTGACAAACACAACCAAGTGTTTATTTTCATCCTGAAACATCTTCCAGTGTGATGCTAAGATTTCAGGCCTGCTGTAAACCTAACATAAACACAGAACCACTTGGGTTTTTTCAGTGTATAGTAGTGTGGTGTGGTGTAGTGTAAAAGAACAAGCAGAATAGTAACTGAGTTCAAGTCCTACAGTCCTACCTGTGTTGTGTATGGGGATAGGTGTGGCTGTGTGCAAGGGTGGGAAGGATTTTTTTCTTTTGCTTTTTTTTTTTTCCCCCTAAGAGAGCCAAGAGGAGGCATTCATGCTTTAATGACTATCTGGTATTAAAGCTATGAGATTTCTAACCGATTGCACCCAGAAAGCAGCCAAAGTGTTCAGGTTTTAGCCCCTGAACCTCCCTGTTCCGTGACGACAGGCCAGGAGGGAAGTGTTTGTCAGACCACATTATGTCACTGTGGCAAAAACTGCATGCTGTTATCTTCTAAAAGTTGTAACTCTTTTGGCCTGAACATGCCTAGAGAGGAGTAAAAAGCTCCTTTCTGATGATGTGATTGCTCTTGCAGTTTCCAGAAGTCATCCCACTAAATGTAGGAGGGATGTATTTTACAACGAGGCTGTCAACACTGAGACGTTACGAGGACACGATGTTGGCAGCTATGTTCAGTGGAAGACACTACATCCCAACAGATGCTGAAGGCAGATACTTCATTGACAGAGATGGGACCTACTTTGGGTATGTCCTCAGTAGTAGACTTCAAAAGTTGTTACTGAACAAACTTATTTTTAGAGAAAAATAAGCTGTAACATTTTCTTCCTCTTGTAGCTTAATGCTGTTTGTGTGGTAGGTAAATGGGACTCGCTGGCATCGATGCCTTCAAAACAGCTCAAGAGTTGTGGTTAGAAAGCTACTTGGTTTATTTTTCAGGACTTAAAGTTTTGAACTGGGGAGAGAAAAGCAAGAAATGGTTAGAATCTGTGCCTCGTCTCATCTAGAGTATCTCCTTCCAAGGTGTGAAGTTGTTTTGGTGTTTAAAGAGAGTTAATTATCTGCTATTGCTTTCCATAGGAAGAGTTTTAATTGATATTGCAGTATTTATGATAAAGAGGGAATGGAAAGAATGCACCAAGGTTGCTTAAACAATTGAAAGTATGAGATCTGCAGTGTTTAGCAGGATATAAAGCACCTGGTAAAAAAGCACAAGCCTCAAAAAGTATTTTTAAATTATTCTTGCTGACAGTGCCATGTTCCTTCATCTTCAGGATGCCTTCTTACATGCTTAGCTTTTGTTTTACTTTAAATTAAACCAAGCATGAACTTGCTCTCTGTTGGTTTTGGTGTGAGATTGCTAGAAAAGGTAAGCAGGGTTCATGGGTTAATGTTCATGGCTTAAGGTCTTGGCCCAAAGCACACTTTGCAGTTTAACTTACATTTCTTGTTCCTCCTTTATAGTCATTGCTTTAATCACTTCAACAGAGAGGCAATGAATTAATTTCAAAGCATATTTGGGTTGTGCCATAATCTGGGACAGAAATAGATTAAGCCATTCTATTTATTGGAAAATAATTCTTTCTTTACATTTGGAGGTGGCTGCTGCTTTGTTGGAAAATCAATTTATTTATGATGCTGTCAGGCTGAATTCAGGCTGTAGCTGCAACAGAGAGACAAGTTAGCACGTGCTGTGTGTGTTGACATTCTGATCAAGGTAGCAGTAATGCCTGGTTTATGTGATAGGGTCAATAATAACTTTGTTGGTTAATGTTTTAAATTGATTTCTTTCCCTGTTAAAAATCTTGTAGCTTAACAGTGTTTCAGAACTACAAGGAAGTGTTTGTTCTTTGCCTCTCGCTATTATAGTTACTAGACAGGGGAATGTGGCCCTGATGCTGTGAAGGGCCTGATGCTGTGAAGGGAACATGCCTGCTTTCAAACCACAGAATGGTTTGTGTTGGAAGAGGCCTCCAAAGGACATCCAGTCCACCCCCCTGCAGGCAGCAGGGACATCCTCCACTAGATCAGGTTGCTCAAGGCCTCATTCAATCTGACCTTGAATATCTCCAGGGATGGGGCCTCAACTGCCTCCCTGGGCAACCTGTTCCAGTGTTCCACCACCCTCATGGTGCAGAACTTGTTCCTCACATCCAATCTAAATCTGCTGTTCTGTAGTTTGAAGCCATTGTCCCTTGGCCTGTAACTGCAGACTTTTCATAGAATCACAGAATTAACCAGGTTGGAAAAGACCTCTGAGATTGAGTCCAACCTGTCACCTAAGCCTTCTAATTAACTGAACCATGGCACCAAGTGCCTTTTGGAAACAGGCACCCTGCAGCTTTCCTTTAGGCCCCCTTCAGGTACTGGAAGGTCACTATTAGGTCTCCCCAGAGCCTTGTCTCTCCATGCTGAGCAACCCCAGCTCCTTCAGCCTGCCCTCTCAGCAGAGGTGCTCCAACCTCCTGATCATTTTCATGGCCCTTCTCTGGACCTGCTCCATCAGGTCTGTGTCCTTCCTGTCTTGAGGGCTCCAGAGCTGGACGCATTACTCCAGATGAGGTCCTACCAGTGCACAGTGGCAGAATCACTTCTCTCAATCTGCTGATCACCATCCATTCAGCCAGAATCCTGTTCCTGTGTGGGACAAAATGTCCATGCAGGTCATTCTCCAGGAAAATGGAAAAAAATTCTTTTGTCACAGGCCAAAATTTGCAGTACAGCTACTACCAGCTCTTTCCCGTGACATATTATGTCCTCTTCTGTTTTAAGTGGTTACTCCACCTTGAACTTTTTGTTTAAAGTATGATGAGTGTTTCTGGAGTGAGTTTTGACACGAACAGAGGCAAAATGTGAACTGATGACTTACAAACTCCAGCACAGCAGATGCTTTTCAAAACATATGTTGGAAAGGTGACTCATGCTGCTTTCAGTCACTGTCTTAAGCATAAGGATTTCTGTCTCAGTGGAATAAACAATGGATGTCCAGCTTCCCTCTTCCACCTGCAGCAGTTTTGGCAGAGCTGTGTGACTTAATGATGTTTTTGTCTTTTTTCAGAGACATCCTTAACTTTCTACGATCTGGTGACCTGCCACCCAGAGAACGAGTGCGGTCAGTTTACAAGGAAGCTCAGTATTATTCCATAGGACCACTGCTGGACAACCTAGAGGACATCCAGCCTCTTAAAGGAGAAAAAGTTAGACAAGCTTTCCTGGGCCTGATGCCATATTACAAAGGTAAAGAAACAAAGTGGTATTGGCAGTTTCTTCTAGTGTGATTCATGTGGTGCTTTTAGGTCTGGTTTCACCTTGCAATCTAATTCCGTTGCGATGGAGAAGTTTTTTAGGTATCTTTCATGCTCTTTAGATCTTTGAGGTCTCCCTATCAGATTGGTTCCTGCTGCATCCAAGGATGTGAGGTTTTTTATGCTGTCACAAAAGGGAGCAAGATCTAGGCCATGCCTAGGCTTATTAAATGAGAAGGTTTCTCTGCCTTTGCATTTGTTCCATTAGGACCTGCAACTGAATAAATTTGGGCGTATAGTAAGGACACCAAGTGCACAAGATAACCAAGATTGATTTATTTACTATCTTGCTACATGCAGCTCCCTGTTGCTGCTAGTGTTAAGAATAACTTGTTAAACACTGAAGGAAAACGTTTCACATGAAATAATTAGAGAATCATAGAATGGTAAGGTTGGAAAGGACCTCAAAGATCATCTAGTTCCAATCCCCTGCCATAGCAGGGACACCTCCCACTAGCACAGGTCACTCAAGGCCTCCTCCAGCCTGGCCTTCAACACCTCCGGGGGAGGGCAGCTACAGCCTCCCTGGGCAACCTGTGCCAGTGTCTCACCACCCTCACTGCAAACAACTTCCTCCTAACATCCACTTTCAATCTCCCCTCTGCCACTTCAAACCCATTGCCCCTTGTCCTGCCATTCCCAGACCTTGTCAATAATCCCTCCCCAGCCTTCCTGTAGTCCCCTTCAGATATTGGAAGGCTACTCCAAGGTCTCCTGGAAGCCTTCTCTTCTCCAGGCTACAGAGCCCCAACTCTCTCAGCCTGTCCTCACAGCAGAGCTGCTGCAGCCCTCTCACCATCTTGGTGGCCTCCTCTGGACCCACTCCAACAGTTCCATGTCGTTGCTGTGCTGGGGGCTCAAGAACCGTACACAGGACTCCAGATGGGGTCTGGAAAGCAAATTCCATTTGCTTTCTTTCACTAAGTGCTCCATAGTTATTTTGCACTTTTTATTGGTTATTTTTTTAGATCACTTAGAGCGGATCATCGAAATCGCAAAGCTTAGAGCTATGCAGAGAAAGGCAAGATTTGCAAAATTAAAGGTCTGTGTCTTCAAAGAAGAGATGCCCATCACTCCCTATGAGTGCCCCCATTTCAACTCCCTACGTTTTGAAAGGAGTGAAAGTGAGACCAAGCTGTTTGAACATCACTGTGAAGTGGATGTCTCTTTTGGCCCCTGGGAGGCTGTGGCTGATGTCTATGATCTTCTGCACTGTATCGTGACAGACCTGTCAGACAGAGGGATAACTGTGGATCATCAGTGCATTGGGGTCTGTGATAAGCACCTGATCAATCACTATTACTGCAAACGTCCTATCTATGAATTCAAGATTACTTGGTGGTGAGTTACTTTGCCCAGAAGGCTGCAAAGGGGAATCAGAGGACTTCTGGACTAGCACTGCTTTGAATACTTTTCATACAATCATAGAATGGGAAGGTTGGAAGGGACCTCAAGGATCATCTAGTTCCAACCCCCTGCCATAGGCAGGGACACCTCCCACTAGTACAGGTCACTCAAGGCCTTGTCCAACCTGGCCTTGAACACCTCCAGGGAGGGAGGTGCAATGTCTCTCTGGAAATGCACTGCTGCTAATGTGTTTGGGAATCAGCCTGCTGACATCTTGGCCAATGCTTAGCTGCTCAGCAAGAGGGGACCTGGTACAGAGGCTGGAAAGCCTCTGAGATCTTGAAAAGAAAACCAGCCTGAAACAAGACTGTTGGCTCAGGTACCTTAACGAGGCACAAAACAGAATCACCTCATGGAAATGACAGAGAGGAGCACCTTAATATCTTCTTAACAGGTGCCACCTACCCTGTGGCTTTAGTGGCACAGTCTGCAAAATGGCTATTGCAGATCTCCCCTGTGTCCTTGCAAAGCCAGGGTGCTAATAATGCTGACATAAACGTGGCTGTATTTTACCCACTGAGAAATGTTTTAGTCACTACTTAATCTTAACCACTTTATAAAACTGAGTAACACCCAGCACAGAGATTCTGGAAATATAGTTTTGATGAAATAGATCCTTTTANGGGAGAAAAAAGGGGGGAAAAAGGAAAGGGAAAAAAAGGGGGGGGGAAAGGAAAAAAAAAGGAAAGGGAGGAAAAAAGAGGAAAAAAAGGAAAGAAAAAAAAGGGGGGAAAAAGGAAAGGAAAAAAAAGGGGGGGAAAAGGAAAGGAAAGGGAAAAAAGGGGGGGAAAAAAAGGAAAGGGAAAAAAAAGGAAAGGAAAAAAAAGGAGTTTCCCCTATATATTATTAATTGTTGCCACAGTGAAGCTCTATTTCTTTTACTAATTAAGAATCTGCATTCTGAGTTCTGATCTTATGCCTAAATTATTTCCATTGTTACAAGGAGGAATAGCAGGTTTGGAATATATTCCTTAATGCTTTTAGGAATAGTAAGAACTGTTCATGGAAGATTTGTGCCTGTTTTTAGCCTTAGAAATTCTAAATGTTTACAGTACCTAGAAGATAAAAAAGAATCTCTCTAGAATCAGGTCATTTACAAGGCTTTTGGTAAATGAGAAAACCCTGTATGTATGTTCCTATTAGCAGAAGGGATATTTAATGTATCTTATTTTATTACTAACTCTTTTTACATTCTGTGCTATTAAACTTTGTTCTAGAGTTAGACTCAAATTCTACCTGACAAGTGCTTCCTTCACTTCACCACCTTCAGGTGATTAAAGCTCATCTTTAACATTCTCCTTGACCCTTCCTGGTGTAATATCAGGAGGAAAAAAAAAAAAAAATCCAGACTTTGTTTTCAAATATTTACTCCATTATATGCCCATTATAAACCTAACTTTGAAATGTTCCCCTTTTAGAAACCATTTGGATGTATCTACCCCGTTCTAAACCCTATTATCAGGCTGCTAAACTTCTTCCCATGCTGAAAGGGGCAGCCCTAGCAGAGTCCTGCTCTTTTCAGAAGGCAGCTGTTGCACTTCTGATATCAGTAATCACATCCTGAAGCTGAATTACTTGATGTCCAAAACTGAAAGGTACATCTAAAGCACCTGAAGATGTGAGGAACAGACAACTCCAGCATTTTTCTGAAAGACCCCACCTGAAGTGGCCCCAAAATAAGGAGAGAAGGAAAGGAAATGGTTGTCTGCTGCATTCCATTGGAGTAGTTAATCCAAGAATATTGCTCGATTAAACTTTGGACCAAAAGGTTTAAGAAACCTGTTAATGAATTACAGTGATCAAAATTCTCAGCTGAGGTGATTTGTAGACCAAGTCTAAGAACTTTCTGATCAAATTGTCTTGCAATTAAAAAAAAAAAAAAGAGGTAAATTGTTCACCTTATCACCCTTCTGTATTTAACTTAGGCATTGTTAGTGCCTTGTCTCCCTGAAGTGGAGGCAGGTATCTCAAATTATCTCTTTTCAAATGTTTACTTGCAGAGGATCATTGCCAAGTGCTGAGTTTCAAATCCAGAGCTTGGATTTTGAAATGGAGGGGAGGAGGAAATTATTTGCATTTGGATTTCATTGAAAGTGTATTTAAATTTTTCTTCAGTGTTGACCTTTGTTGTGCTTATGTTTGTCAACCCCAAATTAAAAGTCAGTCTGGGATAGGTAAAGTTTCCCTAAAGTGACAGGAAGCTTGCATGGTGTCTGAGCTACTCTGCTGCTGCTTTGTTTTATCCTCCCAGGGCATCTTGAACAGAAACCTACAATTTGTAATAACCTGGCATAATCCTAAAGCTGAGGCTTACAAAAGGTTTGGCTGCTTCTACACTTCAGATGTAAGTTCAGGGTTTTCAGCACCAGTTTAGGTGGAGACTGGAAAGAGAAATGCACTTTTCCTGGGTTATTGGATGCATTTTTACCACTTCCCTTAAGTATTTAAAGGGAACAGAACTCTGGTTTGAATTTCAGCATGCCATAAAGAAAGGGAACAGTGTAATGGTAACAGGGTAATGGTGGGACAGCTGAGTGCTGGTTATTGAAGGAATAGAATTGTCAGCTATTTTTGTAGGCTGCTGTGTGAACAAACCCATAAAACTAATCCTAACATCCCCTCCAATCCCCTCCTTTAGTGGCTTTCAGCAGGGAGGAAAGGGAGATTTTCATATTAAGTGACTTAGCCAATTTCACAGCACATGAAATGTTTCTGTAGCTTTATCAAGCACTCAAAAACGAGATGAGAAGATATTTATCTGCAGCATCCACTTAATGACCACTGATTTAAAGAGTTAAAAACATTTTAATAGTCAACATTTCAGCTCAGTGGGAGCTTCTTAACTTGAATACACAATACTCTGCATAGGAATCTGAAATACTCATTGCTGAACTTGCATCCTCCTTGGAGGAAAGCAAAGGGCTAGCATCTTTGATCTGGGAAGCCTTTGAGCCATTAGCAGATTGTCTTTCATGCTCATGGTCCATGTTTTCTTTGGAGACTGATGGATTTACTAAGAGTTTTTATTTTTCTTCTAAAGCTGATTTTAACCAGAACCTTTAACAAGGGATCAGTTTCTACATTGATGAGGGTGTAGGTTCTTGGAGGGTTTTTAGGTCTTAGTTACCTCAATAGCAAAAGCAGTAAGTTACTGCAGCAGGAATTTTGCATGGCCTCCTTTTAATGGATTTTTAAAAAGACTTGGGAAGTCTGCCTGGGAGACAGCTCATGATGTAATTAAGCAAATGTTGGAGAGTCATAGAATGGTAAGGTTGGAAGAGGCCTCAAAGATCATCCAGTTCCAGCCCCCTGCCATAGGCAGGGACACCTCCCACTAGCACAGGTCACTCAAAGCCTCCTCCAGCCTGGCCCTGAACACCTCCAGGGAGGGAGCAGCCACAACCTCCCTGGGCAACCTGTGCCAGTGTCTCACCACCCTCACTGTAAAGAACTTCCTCCTAACATCCACTTTCAATCTCCCCTCTGCCACTTCAAACCCATTCCCCTTGTCCTGTCATTCCCAGACCTTGTCAATAGTCCCTCCCCAGCCTTCCTGTAGCCCCCTGCAGATCCTGGAAGGCTACTCCAAGGTCTCCTGGAAGCCTTCTCTTCTCCAGGCTACAGAACCCCAACTCTCTCAGCCTGTCCTCACAGCAGAGCTGCTGCAGCCCTCTGAGCATCTTGGTGGCCTCCTCTGGACCTGCTCCAACACTTCCATGTCCTTCAATGTTAATGTGAATATTGTTGAGATTTTGTTGTTGTAGTTCAGTTGTGTAAAACTCTTCCCTGAAACTGGAGTGAGAGTTAAGGGTTGAGTTAAACATTGCTTTTCTCATAAGCCTGCTTATGCCTTAGGTAGGCCCTGCCCTCGTTGCACAAAGTCACTCATTCCAGAGGTGTTCAGTGGATGAAAAAGTGAAGGCTGTTACACTTACAGGAGAACCAAGAATCCTCCTTGGCTCTCAACAATGAATCCACAAAGAGAATTGGTTCTTGCTAATCCAGCTGCAGTCTCCATTCTTCCCCTCTGCTTTAGATTGCTGTGGCTTCAACAAGCAAACAAAGCAGACCCAGGGTTGAATCTGCTTAGCACAAGTCCTTGAAAGCAAAAGTCAAAAGACTTCTGTCCTGTGAGAAATGTACTGATTTGCATGAGCAGATGGGCTGGGCCTTTGCTGAAGTGGCTGTTAAAATTCCAGCAAACTCTGAAGGATGTTGATATTTTAAACTGTTGTAAATGAAGGCTTTGTTAAAGCCTAATCTGCTTTGAGCCACATCGTTCCCATGTACCTATTGTGAGAGGCAGAGAGGTCAGACAGTTCTTTTGTTGGTGGTTCTGGGGATATCTGTGTTTTCCTAGTGAAGTCTGCAGCCAGGTGAGGTTATTGATCACTGATCCCCAGAACTGAATGCAGTCTGGGCCTGGGTTTTGCAGCTATGAAATTGGGAGGGAATTAGTTCTGCAGTGTATTTCCCCAGGGGCAGTCTTCACTATCTCTGATAGAAGACTTTGGTGAGATCCTGATCCACACTCCCCCCCATCTCCATTTATTAGATGAAGTGTAAGAGACACAAGGAGGTGAAGTGTCTGGGCTGAAGATTTACAGTGAGCTAATGTCTCTGACTGGATTCCCCTCTGGTTCTCACCCCTTTCTCTACCCTTCAAGGTGTACAGCTCTTTATGTTTGGGAAATCTTTTACTCCTCTCTACTACACCCTCAAATTCGTTTGCAAAGTGACTGAACTGAAAGGATCATTTCAATGCTACATTATGGTGACTGATAGCTGCTAGTGGCAATCTCTGTGGCTGACAAAGTACTCCCTAAGTGAGTGAAACCTCATTATGCACAGCATAACCACTTTAATTTCCCTCTTCTGCTTTATTTTTTTTTTTCTCTTCTGAAGACTGTTAGGAAATGTAACCTTAATCCTTTTAAGGGCTCCCATCTGCTTCATAGTCCTAGGTATGCAGGCAAAGTTCCTGTATTTAGGGGTTTGAGGGCTTTGTTTATTGCTTGCTCCAAGCTGAAGGATCAGTGTATGATCTCTCATCTCTTTGTTTATTTTCTTAAAATAATCACAGATATAATTTATTAACTTCATTTGCCATTTTCTGTCCCAGGGAACCTTCCTTCCCTAACGTTCTGTGATTCTCACAGCTCATTCTTGTTTGTAGATGACCTGGACAGGTGACATGATGAGGAAAGTGGTGGAAGTGCCAACAGGGAAGGTCTCCTGTCAGAGCTGGTTGTTTGCATTGCAGTGTTCTCTCCATTTTACATCAACTCTTGTGCTGTGTGAGGCAGAGGAACATTCATCTCCGTTTCTGTGAGGTCAGGCAGAGGATCCAGTCTGTCTGGAACCCAGCTAACCACCCACATTCATCCACTTTCTGTCTTCTGTTCGTTGTATTGTGATGGATCAGATTAAATGGGTAGGAAAATCCAGTGGCTGTGGATTGCACTGGGAAGCACAGCAGTGAGGAGTGAGGTGGCTGCAGGGCCACACTGCTTGAATTTCAGCATTGTTGTTGAGAGGTCTGAGGACCTTTATGCCACAGCTTATGCACTGGATCTTTCTTTTCTTCATGGCAAAGCAGAGTAATCAAGGTGGGACACAACTGCCTGACAGGTAGGAGAAGACTTCAGAGCAAAGGCTAGAAAGGTAATCTCTTAATTCATCATTAATATCTGGGACATAATACTTTGAGTTTCTTCATTTAGTAACTGCTTTACTCTGGGCAATTTGTAGACCCCACTGGCTTTAAGTCATGACTTGGTATTACTGAACCCTGGAGTTGTGTTGATCTCTTTGGTTATCTGTAGATAAACAGCTGGGTTTAGGTGGCTCAGACACACAGCAGTGAAGTCCCAGGTTAGTTCTGAGTTTTGGGCTATGGAAATATAATTTCCTTTAACAAACAGGAAAAAAAAAAACCCTCTCTAGTATTTAATTATGTTTCTGTGAATAAGCTACAGTTCAGAGGGTAATTATGTGCTGTTATTATCTTCTGTATATAGTCCTCTAACTGGAAATTGCTTTCCAGAACAGCAGTTCTTAGTCCTTTTACTTACCACAAGTTTAGTGTAAGTTTACCTCCACTTTCACTGTGACTTTTATAAATGGATTTTTGTTTTCCTGAATTATCAATTGTATGTGTCTATGCATTGTAACCTGTAATGCCTTTGAAAACCCAGCCTGGATCTTAACAATCAGGGTTTGGAATTATCTCCAAATGTGTTTTGGTTTTAAGTTGATGTCTATGTTTAATACCATGGGTGGTGTATTACTTCTTACTATGTTTGCCTTCCCAGTTCAGATAATTCATAGTCTATGGTTTGGTTTTTTTAATTATTTAAAACACTTAGAGGAAAATGTGGATATAAAGTTTATGTTGTGCAATAAAAGTATATAACACTGAAAATTGTTGGAATCTGGTCTGCAGCCACTGCAGTCTCCCTCCTCACGTTCCCTGTGACTTGAGTTTGCTTTGGATGGCTGCAAATGGAAATGAAGACACCAGTCTCTGTGCCAGGCTTCATTTAACAGCAGCAGGCACTAACTCCTCCATCCTCACTTCCTCAACAGATGGCACTTACATGGCGTCTGCAGTCTCCCTGGGCAGACAACTGCTCTGTCATCACTTCAGCTCTACCTCCTGCCCCCTCCCATTCAGGTGAAACAGCCCAGAGAAGGTCTGCAGCTCTCCCTGCTTGTGCAGTGCTCGAGAAGAAAGTTCATTTCTGTGTTTGCTTAGCTGGCTGCACTCAGAAGTACTCAGAAATAACCGAAATTGCATTTTCTTTGATGTCTCATGGTCTTGCTACAGCAGTCTCTGCTTTCACAACTGCTTATCTGTGTTGAGCTGGGTGGGGGGGAGGAGGCACCGAAACCATCATATGACAGCATTGTGTTAACGAGATGGGAAAGAGGAATAAGTTCTAAATAGCAGGAGCTATTCAACTGCCTGCTGCAGTCAGCAGAAGGACACTGCCGAGTGCCGGAGCGTGCCTGGTTCGGAGGTAAAAACAAACCTGCTCTTGGGAGTTGTAGTGTTTCTGAAGGGAGAGGGGGGTGCTGCTGCTTGCTGTGCTGGAAGGCTCAGAAAATGCCGATCTGGAGAGAGACACTAGATAGCCCCACGGGCTGCATTTTAGCTTTCAAGGAGTGCAAAGTGTGAAGCAGACCTGAAGGTCTTTGCTTCTGCTGCACCAAGCGGCTCCCATAGAATGGTTTGAGAGGGAAGGGACTTTTAAGGTCGTCAGCAGGGACATCATCAGCTCCATCAGGTTGCTCAGAGCCACATCCAACCCGGTCTGAAGTGCTTCCAGGGAGGGGATATCGACCACCTCTCTGGGCAGCCTGGGCTAGCATCTCACCACCCTCAGTCTAAAACGTTTCTTGCTTCTCTGCAGTCTGCATCTCTCTCTGTTAGTTTCAAACCATCACCTCATGTCCTGTCACAACAAGCCCTGCTCAAAAGTCTCTCCCCAGCTTTCTGCTCGGCCCCGTTACGCACTGAAAGGCTACAGGAGGTCTCCCCGCAGCCTTCTCCAGGCTGAACAACCTCAACTCCCAGCCCCTCCTCCGCCTGGGGGTGGGCTCCCAGGCCCTCCCACCGTCTCTGCGGCGCCTCCGCTCCCCAGGCGTGCCGGCAGGAACGCGCCGCTCCCGGCGCCTTTNGAGGCGCCGCGGGAGGAGCGGAGCAGCGCGGAGCCGCGCGGGTGGTCCCCTCCCGCCGCCCGGGGCTAACCAGTGAGGCACAGCTGTGAGCCGCTTCGCTGCTTGTCCAAGGGCCGCGGGCCCGCCGGGCTCCTTCGCCGAGCTGCATGGTGCCGCTGGGCCCGGACTGCCCCGCCGAGGGACACTCTCTTCGGGCAGGGCAGCTGCGTCGTGACAGTTAGTGACGGTTCGGTGGCTCTCAGCGTTCCCCGCCTCGGCCCTGCCGTCGGGCGTTACCGTTCGTTATCAGTCTCGGGGATACGGCGTCTGAACGGCACCGGGGCCGGCCCCTTGAGGTGGAGATCGTACCCGGCCCTGCCAGCCCCTCGCTCCTGGACGGGGAAGGGATTCTGGGGGGGTGACAGTGCCCGGGCTGGAGGCAGCGGCGTACAGAGGGACTCAGAAAGCAGCTCGCTCCGTGTGCGGTGCCCTAGGCTGGGTTTATGGCATCTGGCTTACTGCTTTTTCGTTCCGCGGGCACGTTTCGGTAGGCAGGCAGGCAGGCTCAAGGGGGCACCGAGAGGTCAGGCCCCTCAGCTTGAGTCCCGTGGACCGAGAGGCTTTGACTCTTTCACACCGGCGTTGCTGCTGCCTGACTGTAAGGCTGGGTGGGCGTCGAAGTCCTTTGGGCTCAAGCCGAGCGAAGTTTGGAGCAGATTGGAAATGCAGAGCAGGGCAGCTGGGATGGTTCGTGGGCGTTCGAACCTTGGGCTGTCTTCGCTTGCTCCTGGGAAGCAGGGAGTGGCTGCGTTTTCACACAGGGTGGGAGAGAGCCGAAGGTAGGTGACGCACTGAAAGTAACAACGAAACCCAAGCCATGCGACAGGATAATTTGGCTATTTCTTAAATCCTGTGCTGCCATGGTCTGGGCAGGGGCTGGTGCTGGATCAACCGAGGGGGGAGTGTTACAGGCAAAGTTCAAATCAGGCTTTGTAGGCTGAGTGGGGCCAGGGTGAGTCCCATTGCTGGGAATTAGGGGCAGTGCCCAGCTTTGGAAAAAGTCTGGTGTTATGGAGATTGGGATGTCAGTCCAGCATTGACACAGCTGTTCTCGTTTGGTTTCATAGCTGTGAAGCTGTTTTCAAAGTGCTGCTTTGTTTCAGGCCCCTGGCATCTGCGCTGAGTTTCCCAGATACCTGGGAGCCTTTGGAGGCTGATGATCAATCAGTGTGGAAGGAGGTAGTGTTTCCAGGAACAGTGTTTCATCCAGGAATTGGATGCGTTGGCTCTCTGGGCATGGTTACACAAATGTTTTACAGAGGGGAGGATTAGGAAGAGAATTGTAACTCAGTGGAATGCTTTGCTGATGAAAACCAAACCAACAGACAATAGAAGGGGAGAGCAGTATGTAAAATCCATTGTCCCAACTCAGGGATGGCTTTACAGAGTGAACTGTCCTTCTAAGCTTGAGGACAGCTCATGAGTCTGGTGTTTAATTTTGTTTTGTTGTCTAGAACAGTCTTTCTCAACCCCTCCTTCCCCTCCTGGTGTTTGCTACATGTTTCATGGATTCATTGAATGGTTTGGGTTGGAAGGTACATTGAAGATCATCTAGATCCAAGCCCCTTGCCATGGGTAGGGACACCTTCTGCTAGACCTGGTTGCTCAAGGCCTCATCCAGCCTGCCCTTGGGCACCTCGAGGGAGGGAACATCCACAGCCTCTCTTTGTCAATGTCTCACCACCCTTGCTGTAAAAAATTTCTTCCTAATATTTGGTCTAAATCTACCCTCTTCAAGCTTCAGTCCATAATCCCCAATTATGCCCTTTTTTACCCCCTGATGATGGAGTGCTTATGGCCCAAAACTAGACCCCAAAAAAGTGCTTGTGAAGCCCTGTTGGAGCACTGTCAGTAAAAAAAAAAATCAGCTGCAAAATGCCTGGGACAGTTTGAAGTTTATTAAGCTTAGTTTTAATTTACTTCCACGTGAGTGTGGTTGGCAAAGCACACAGAGTCTGTAGAAGCTGATTGCTTCTGTTTCTGAGGAGATTGTGGAAGTTTTTAGCTAATCCTCCTATTCTTACTCGAATTCCAGGTCAAACAGTACAAAGCAGTTTTTAGATGTTTCTTGTGATCCCCTGTGAAAGCAGAGTGAGGACTCTGGTGTGGATGGTGAGACCCAGGCTGTTCATTCCTGAAGAGGTGCCACTATCAGCTGGGTGCCCATTACTGCAGACAGTGGTTAAGGATTTGATGTGGCCAAGCAAAACTGTAGCTTAAGGTCTGCAGTGACGTTGGAGGGGGAACAGGAATCTTGCAGCTGAAGTGCATTGTGAGCTCTGTGGGCAGAGAGGTGAAGCCTGATGGCCGTTGGGGTTCAGAGGTTTTAAGTAGTGCCTGCAATTTCCCCTGCCGAGTTACAGCACCAAGCAGCCCTGGTTGTTTCCAGGTGGCTGTGTGCTGTCAGCACAGTTAATGTCTGTTTCTTCTTCTAGGATCATTAATTAGCAGCCTGCACTCTTTAGAGTAGGAAATGACAACTGGAGCTGAAGTGTCTTCATTGCAAGCCAAATGCCCACTAAAACTGTGAAGACTCTGTTGTCAGTTGTGGATGCCTCAGCTCCAGGGACAGGGCCTCGACCCCCTCATCCCTGGAAGTGTTTAAGACCATGCTGGATGGGGCTTTGAGCAACCTGGTCTGGTGGCAGGGGTGTTGGAACTTGATGCTCTTTAAGGCCTCTTCCATCTCAAGCTGCTCTCTGGCTCTCTGTGATCTGTTCTGCAAAGTTAGCTGCCATGCTTCTTCCCCACTTCCTAAGCTGTCTGATGGCTTTCCTATTTTCTGTTCATGAGGCTTTGAGATCATATTGCCCCACCCTTTCCTCTGGAGGAAATTAACTCATGGTTAAATTACCTTTGTGCTAATTATACCCCTGAATGTTTAGGGTTGTGCATGAATTGTGATTCAACACTTAGATGCCTCTGAAGAAGCTTGTGGCATTTGAGTCAGTGCTTGCTCTCTGGGATGCACAACTGCAAAGTTTATGGTTATCCCAGACCATAGCCCAATCCCATCCTTCCATCCCTTCAGTTTTGATGCACTTTCTGGTCCACCTTGTAAATTTATCTTCAGTAATCCAAACTGTGTGTAGTTTGAGGTGGGACTTGCCACTTACTGCCTTGCTGTGGGATGAGATGTACAATTTAGGCACCAGTAGCTCATAAACCAGCAACTGTTGCTGTACAAGTTGTGTGTTTGGAGACTTCTCCCTAGTTTCCTGCTCTAAAATTCCATGCCAGGGGTTGGCCATTACTAACCAGCCAGTTGCAGTGAGTGATACTGCCTGAGACACTGTGAACACTCTTTGAAGCACTTTGATTTTTTTGTTTTTTGTTTGTTTTGTTTTTTGTTTTGTTTAATGAGAAGAATTGATGCAGTTTGTTCGTTAAGGGCTTTGAGGACTTCAGAGCTTGAGGACTTCACATTCACTTCAATCCAGTGCAAAGATGAGACTAGATTGTTGCTGAGACGTGGTGCCAGTTTGGTTGGTTTGTGTGTAGAAGACTTTATTTCAGGGAGTAAAGAAAAGAGGGCAAAGAATAAGCCACACAAACCAAAATCAACCCAAACCAAGCAGACAGGGAGGCTTTCAGATGTCAGGAGACCTTTTGTTGATGTCGTTTGTAGTCAGAAGCATAGAGGCTGAAAGAGGCTTCCTAGGAGTCAAATGCAACCTCATGCTTTGGTCAGCCTGCCTGTTTTGAGGCTGTTAGGTGAAATCTTTTGCTGTTCCTAGACACATGGCAATGAACTTTGGCACTCTCATCGAAGCCCTTACAACCAGTCTTGCAAAGCCACTGCTTTCATTCCCACAGATAGCATGCAGGGTTATTCAGAAACCGTTTTCATAGCTCATAATAATTATAAATGGACTTGCAATTACCTCTTACTAAAGATGTCTTTGATTCAGTGAGGCCTCTTTCCACTCAGCTTTGATGTGTGAGCTTTTTCAACCAACTCTTCCATCAAAGGTGACCTGAGCAATCCAGGACTAATAAACAGTTGATGAAAAAGTCAGTATCTTGTCTTTGGGGCAGTGATGCAACCTGCATTGCCAATGAAGGTGTTGCCTTGCCTAAGTGCCTGGGAAGGGAGGAAAGTTACACCTTGGAAAGGAACAAGAAAAACAAGCTGCTGGCATCTAAACTCATGACAAATCCTTACTGCTCCTAAACTTGATTTCACTCACTGCGCTTCTCCTGAAGCCAAAGCTGTGGCTTCTGCAGCCTTTGGAAACCCTGATGGGTTATGAAAATGATCTTGGGCTTATTGCTGCAAAGAAGCTGTTACATAAGTGTAGTCTCTTTCATGTGTGCCTTAAATCAGCCCTAGTGACAGATCCTCTTGATGAAAGGAGCCCCTTTTCCTTACCACCTAAAACCAGCCATGCTCCTGCTCTTTGCAGTGCCTCTGCTACCTGCTTAATAAGATTGCTGTGCAATTTTCCATCTGCTCTGTATTCTGGTCTGTGTGAAAATTAGAATATAGTCCTTTGGTGGAGCTTTGAGTGTGGCACAAAAGGTACAATGCCCTGCAGCAGGAATGGCTGCTGCTGCTTCAGTCCTCATTATGGGCTACTGACAAAAATGGGCTTATGACTGGAGGAGAGAGAGCTTGTTGGAAACTTACTTTTGTGCTTTATGTAACTGACCAGCAGATCATAGGATCAGTCAGGGTTGGAAGGGACCACAAGGATCAGCCAGTTCCAACCCCCCCTGCCATGGGCAGGGACACCCTACATAGATCAGGCTGTCCAGGGCCTCATCCAGCCTGGCCTTAAATACCTCCAGGGATGAGGCTTCCACCACCTCCCTGTGCAACCCATGCCAGGCTCTCACCACTCTCATACTGAAGAACTTCCTCCTCATGTCCAGTCTGTATCTGCCCACCTCCAGCATTGCTCCATTCCCCCAGTCCTGTCACTACCTGACAGGCTCAAAAGTCCCTCCCAGCTTTTCTGTAGCCCACTTCAGATACTGGAATGCCACAAGAAGGTCACCTGGGAACCTCCTCTTCTGCAGCCTGCACAGCCCCAGCTCTTTCAGTCTGTCTTCACAGCAGAGCAGCTCCAGCCCTCTGAGCATCCTCGTGACCCTTCTCTGGACACACTCCAGCAAGAGGTTGTATCTGATCATCAGGTGCTGGCAAACTTTTGAGCTCTCTTTTTATCCCCTGGTTTTAATTGTGCAAGATGATTCTGAAGATTTTGTCTTCAGTCCCATGGGTATGGGATAAAAAACCCAGAACATCAACATAGTATCTGGTTGCCTAATTCAGAGTCAGTACAGTCTGTTTAGTTCTGCACTGATGTTGGCAAGCTTCAGTGTGCTGTTTTAGGAGCTGTCAAGGTTGGATGTGCAGCCTGATGTGCTCAGGTCTAGACCCATACAGCACTGTAGGTATCGAAGGTGGGATACGAGCAGGGTGTTGCTGCCCATGCCCTGGTGACTGTTTCAGATGGTGTTCCAGTGTCCATAGCTGTTTCCCAATGATGTGTAGGGAATTAAGATTGTAGATTCACAGAATATCAGGGGAGGGACCTGAAGAGCTCACCCAGTCCAACCCCCCTGCCAGAGTAGGATCTCCTATACCAGATCACCCAGGAATGTGTCCAGGAAGATTTTGAGTATCTCCAGAGGAGAAACTCCATACACCCCCTGGGCAACCTGTACCAATTCTGTCACTCTCACAGGGAAAAAAATTCTCATATTTACATGAAGCTTCCTATGCCTCAGCTTCCACCCACTGCCCCTTGTCCTGCATTGGGCATCACCCAGCAGAGCCTGGCTCCAGCCTCCTGGCACTCACCCTGCATATATTGATAAACAGTGATGAGGTCACCTCTCAGTCTCCTCTAAGCTCAAGAAGCCCAACTCCCTCAGGTGCTCCTCGTAACAGAGCTGTTCCATTCCCTTCATCAGCTTTGTGGCTCTCTCAAGCAGTTCTATGTCCCTCTTGAACTGGGGGGCCCAGAACTGGACAGGAGTTTTGGTCTGCAAATGTTGTCTGAAGACAAAATGCTTTGGTGGGATCCCTTTGTAGAGTTAGAAGCTTTATCCTGGACACATGGAAGGATGTAACCATGGGCAGCTGAGGCTGTAGCTCAGTCAGTGTGCTGTCAGGCTGGGAAAGCCTTGGAATGCCTGGGAAGGAAGACAGGGAGCTCTGTGGTGTCCATACAGTCTAGTCCTGTGTTAGCCGTGCTCCACTCTGCTTGCCAGCAATGGGACAGCTTTGCATGTTGTGACTCTTGCAGCCAGGATGTAACAGCACATCTTAGCAGTGATCCTCTGTAGGGAACCCCACACATCATGTGGCAGGTGGAGTTTGAAGATCATGATCATGGAAGGGTGTTGGATGTTTTCCATTTTTCCATTTCAGAGGAAAATGGGGAGGGGAGAAGCTGTTACTGGCAAATAAGTAACGAGGGAAAAGGGAGTTTATAAATTAGTAACTAAGTCTTAAGAGCCTGTTCTCCTTTGAAACTTTTCAAATTAACATAGGTATTAACTCTTGATGAAGTCTAGTACAGAAATGCTTAAAAGAAGCTTCTGCATCGTGATGTTGAAGAGGAAATAAGCCAGAAAGTGACATTTCTGCTTTCCCTGATGCTATGCACAGCACAACTACCTGAAACACCTGCTGGAGCAAAGCAATGGGACTCTGAGTAACCTGCTCTAGTGTGAGCTGTCCCTGCCCATGGCAGGGGAGTTTGAACTGGATGATCTTTGAGGTCCCTTCCAACCCTAACAATTCTGTGGTTTTCTAGGAATGGAAATAGACCAAAGTGCAGAGATCCAGTTGCAGAAAGTTGCCTTGAGATGAGTTTTATTAAAACTTGTTGAGTTGTTCATTAAAATGAAAATGCTGAGCTACAAAAATTGGCTGTGAAGCTTTTAAAATAGTGGCTGTGTGTGTTTAAGGGCAGCAGAAAGCCTCTGCTTCAAGTGCAGCATGTGATTTCTTCCTATTGATTCAGGGTGACCTCTTCTGTCCCTGCATCTGAAGCTGATGTAACTGCAATCGAAAATGCTTGAAGGGGAGGAAGCAGCACAACTTGCTTTCTAGTGGCTTTGCAGCTGTTTGCAAACCTCTCCTGAAAGAACACAGAAGAAAAAAGGAAACTTGCTACTAAGAGACCTGCAGGGAAAGCTGCTGAGCTGGGACACCAAACAGGACCTTATTTTTAGTTCTGCTGTACACAGAGGGGGATGCCAAAGGTAACTGCGCTGCTGCGTGGCTAAAGCTCTGCAGAGCACAAAGGTGACTTTTGTGTCTTTGTCTGGAGGTAGTGAAAGTGCACAAGTGGCACAGAAACTCAGAGTGCTGTTGGGCTTTCAGAAAGCAAGATGTTGGTGAGGGGTAGGAGCAAGGTGATGTGTTTCATTCTGCTCCTTTGGTCTCCAGGAACTCCTGAGAGTCTGAGCACTGCACCTTTGAGTAAGAACATGAAGGTGCTCAGAGGGCT
>VWYK01130438.1:7315-18453 GCA_013399775.1 Semnornis frantzii | reverse complement strand
ATGGGGAGAGGGAGGATGGGGAGAGGGAGGATGGGGAGAGGGAGGATGGGGAGAGGGAGAGGATTTTTACTGCAATTTACTGAATTTTTACTGAATGTTCTCATTAATAAAAACAGAGAAAAACCCAACCCTTTTAAAAAGGATCATGAGGATGCCTATCAACTGTTTTAATTAGGTGCAATGGGCAGCTGCAGAGAGGAGGAGGCAAGTTGGGCAGTGGCCAGTCCACGGGCTGTCAGCAGAGGGGGAGGGACCCTCTCTTCCAGGCACCATTTCTGTGGGAGGGAGGACACAAAGAAGCCAGAAGGAGCAGGAAACCAGCTGGGGCATGAGGTGAAGAATCCCAGCCACACTGGGGGAGCAGGGGAGGCTGAAAGCTAAGCCTTGGAGTGGGGATCTGGGCTCAGGTCCCAACACACAGCTACTCATGTAGTTGGCTCACATCCAGTTGCTCACTTGCCAGTCCCCCAAAGCCTTTCCTGCAGGGCTGCTCTCAATCTCTTCATCCTCCAGCCAGGACTGACATCCAGGATTGCCCTGACCCAGGTCTTGACCTTGCACTTGGCCTGACAGATCCTCATGAGGTTCTCCTGAGCCCACTTCTCCAGCCTGCCTTGGCCCTCTGGCTGGCAGCCATCCCACCCTTCAGCTGCTCAGAGGACAAGCACACACCATCAGGCTCTCCCTGTACTGATCAATTTGATGATAAAAATGAAGTTTCTCTTTTGGATTAACTAATTAAAGGACAGAAACCAGCAAGTGGCAAGAAAAGGCCACTTTCCATGGCAGAAGTTTAGCACATGGGCTGCTCAGCATGCTCATAAATGGCCTGGAAAAGGAGCTGAAGAGAGAGATGACAGTTTGCTGATGATACTAAATCATCCAGGGCAAAGAATGTGATTTGCCAGGGAAAGGGCTGCAAAAGATTTCTTGACTCTGAGTGCCTGCATCACGAAATCACAGCTGAAATTCAAGATCAATACTACAAAGGGACTCAGGTGGAGCAAAGTGCCCTTTTCCCACACACACAGGCAGCAATGAAGCCTGAGCTGTGATTAACACTCAGCAGTGACACGTTGGTATTATTGTGACTAGTTCTCTGGCAATGTCAGCTCCATTGGTTGGGGAAAAATAAGCAAAGAAAACGCAAAGTTGTTAGGGAGAAGAATAGAGAACGAGCTGGAAACGTTGCTGTGCCGCTGAGTGCATCCAGCAGAGCCCACAGTGGGAATGCCACAGATGCTTCTGGCCCTCTTGTGTCAAAAGAGCACAGGGAAAATAACAAAGGCACCACCCGGGGCAATCAGAGCGATCCAAAATAGAGAACTGCTTCCTCCTCAGGCATGTGAAAGCAGAGGCAGTCTGTCAGTGCTGCTGAGGAGGCCAGAGGCAGGTGGATCAGACATTGGTGCTTCGGGCAGGTGAGCAGGGCATGATCTATGCACTGCTTCCTGGGGGCAGAAAGCTCAGCTGCACTTGGCAGCTTAGCCAGAGTGGAGAGAGAGAACTGTTTGGGTTGGAGAGAGCTGTAAGCTCATCAAATCCAACCCCCAACCTGACACCACCACAGGCATTAAACCATGTGCCCAAGTGCCATGGCCCAGGCAGCTCACCCTGCTGCCTGCCCTGGCACCAGAGCAGCTCACCCTGCAGCCTGCCTTGGCACCAGAGCAGCTCACCCTGCTGCCTGCCCTGGCACCAGAGCAGCTCACCCTGCTGCCTGCCCTGGCACCAGAGCAGCTCACCCTGCTGCCTGCCTTGGCACCACAGCAGCTCACCCTGCTGCCTGCCCTGGCACCACAGCAGCTCACCCTGCTGCCTGCCCTGGCACCACAGCAGCTCACCCTGCTGCCTGCCCTGGCACCACAGCAGCTCACCCTGCTGCCCTGGCACCACAGCAGCTCACTCTGCTGCTCAGCAGATACACCTTGTGATGAAACCAGATCCATCTCCACTCACAGCTACCCACATCCTGCCTCAAGTTTCAGAGCAGCACTTCAGGGTAACCTCCTCTGTGCTCTACATTTAGTCAGGAATCAGAATCACAGAACTGTTTGGCTTGGGAAAGATCTCTAAGGCCACAGAGTCCAACCACCAGCCCAACACCACCACAGCCACTAAACCATGGCCCCAAGTGCCATGGCCACACAGTTCTTGGACACCTCCAGCATCACCTCCCTGGGCAGCCTGTGCCAATGCCTGACCACTCTTGCAGGAAACAAATTGTTCCTCATCTCCAACCTGAACCTCCCCTGCCACAATTTCAGGCCATTGCCTCTCCTTCCATCACCTGATACTAGGGAGAAACAGCTGATGGGCTGCCCAGAGGAGTTCTGGATACCTGGAAGTGTTTAAGGTCAGGCTGGAGGGGGCCTCGAGCAGGAGCTGTCCCTGCCCATGACAGGGGGCTTGGAACTAGATGATCTTTAAGGTCCCTTCCAATTCCAGCTACTCTGTGATGATTCTGTGATTCATTAACCAGGAATGGAACAAGGCCTAGGGAGGTCACCAGGAACAAGGAAACCTCCTGAGCTCAGATGGACTCTGAAGCATATGCAGCTGGTGACAGCTAAAGCTTCACTTTTTAATCTTTTTCTGCATGCACAAAGAATCACAAACTCTCCCACAAAGCCCACTCAGAAACCAAGCTCACTCTTATGCTCTTCCAGCCTCTCCCTTCCCCTGCTGTTGGAGGTGAGCTCCATGGCATTCCCTGGGCTTGCTCCCTGCACATGATCCCTGGAAGCACCCTGCCTTCCAGGAGGCAGCAAGCTCCCTGCAAACTTCCAAGATCATAGAACCACAGAAACATTCCAGTTGCAAAAGACCCCCAGGATGACCAAGTCCAGCTGTTATCCCACTCCCCAAAGTTCACCCTTAAAGCATACCCCCAAGCACCACATCCAAATGACTTCTAAACATCTCCAGGGTTGGTGACTCGACCACCTCCCTGGCAGCTGTGCTGGTTTGAGGCTAATTGGAATATTTTAATGAGAACAGTTAGGTGATAGGCTGTGAAAAGCAAACACTGGTGATGCCTGCTGCACTCACAGGCTGGCTGAGATGTATAAACACAAGGATACAAACACAGATAACACAGAGAGTCTCTCTCTGGGAGCTGCTGTGTCACCCAACTCATCACTCTGCTTCTAATCCCTCCTGCCCATCCTCCAAACTCACCTTGCATGTAAGGCAGACCCTGGGGTAAGGTAGAGGAGTGGAAAGAGGGTGGAAGGGTGGCTGGGAGCCCCTGCTGGGGACTCTGAGTTCTGTGTTACCTTTAACTTGCATATCTCTGAGTTGGGGACTGGTGAGTGAGAACTGATATGAGTCTCATGTCCATTGTGTGTATCTCTGCTTGTGTGTTGTGCTAAGCTCTAAACAGAGCTTCAGCCCTTAACTTCCAGCCTGAGTCTGCTCTGGGTGATTTTCATAGCTGGGGGGTAGGGGGAGGTAACACCCAAACCATCACAGCAGCCCACTGCAATGCCTGGGAAAAAACCTGTTTCCTAATGTCCAGAAGATGCTGGGGCAGTTCAAAGAGAAACCCAGGGCCACACTCTCTGTGCCAGCCAGAAGCATGACACCATCACTAAATGGGCCTTGCCACTGACATTAGTCCCAGGCTGCTGTTGAGCAGGGCTCCTGGCCAGAGGGGGACCAGATGAGCAGGCAAAACTGAGCTTCCTCTAAGGCCTGAAGTCATGCTGAGGGCATCTGCTGCTCCTCAGCAGGGTTATTTGGCTTCCCTGTGCTCCTGACAGAGATCCTTCTCCTCTTCAGCCCAGAACAAGGCACCAAGTTGACACATGAGCTGAATGTGGCACAGAAAGGCATCAAGGGGCTCTGCACAATCCTTCTCCCTGTGGTGCTTAGCCCCAGCATGTGCTCATCCAGCACCAAGCAGCCCTCCCCCACAGCCCATGGGTGCTAGAGGAGCTCCTGAGCTTCAGTCCTACTCTGTGCCAACGGAGCAGAGGGGTTTGGGCTACAGGGAAAGTGAAAGGGAAGACTTGAAATGATCTTTGGTATCTGAGGAGGAGCAGCATGGAGCTGTTTGCATTCCTGGGGATTACCTTCTAGCCCAGCTTGGGTGAAGGAGACCTCTGAAGCTCTGCACAGCTCAGGGATGGGAGGGTAATTTTGCTCACTGAGAATGGCTTTCTGAAATGAATGGTGGCAAGGTGGGAGTTGGAAGTAGCAGGAGCAAGACCCAAGCTGCTGAGTCATCAGAATTTACTCCACATCCTCTGTGCCAGGCTATGATTCAAAGCATCAGACCTTCAGTGCTTCATGGAGAAAGGTGTAGGTAGATCTGGCTCTCAGCAAGCTCAGCTGGGGGCTTGCTCTAAGACACACTAACTCCACATGCCTGGGGCCTCAACCCCAAAGGGACCCTCAGTTTCATGGTGCAAGCACAAGAGAGCAGCCTGATCTAGCTGGAGGTGTCCCTGCTGGCTGCAGGGAGATGGGCAAGATGACTTCCAAGGGCCCCTTGCAACTCTGTGGATCTGAGTGACTTCACCTTTTCCAGGGCTGCTCCTGCCTTCAGTCAGGGCACAGGAGCTGAAGCCAAAATCCAGGCACTCCTCCTGCTGCTCCCTCCTAGCACACTCCCAGGCCAGCAAGAGCAGAAGCAGAAACACTTGCTCTGCATGTCACAGGATCACATCTGACAGCCTCAAGGCCAGCCCCAGTGTGGACATGGCCAAGCCACTCTCAGTCCCATCCATGTGTGTCGGTGATGCCTGGACTGAAGTGGGCTGCAGATGCCACAGCAGCCTCTGGGGCAAGGACAGTTAGCAGTGGCCCAGGCAGTATGTACCACAGAGTCCCCCAGTTCCAGCATGGTGGTGTTGGAAGGGACTTCTGGAGATCATCCAATCCAGCCCCTGCTAGAGCAGGGGCACCCACAGCAGCTTGCCCAGGAGCACAAAGTCTGGCAGGGTTTGGAATCTCTCCTTAGGAGGAGACTCCACAATGTCTCTGGGCAGCCTGCTCCAGGCCTGCAGCACCCTCACACCAAGAAAGTTACTCCTCATCTTCAGAGAGAACTCCCAGGGTTCCAGTTTGTGCCCATTGCCCCTTGTCCTGTCACTGGGCACCACTGACAAAGAGTCTGACCCCATCCTCTCGTCCCCATAGGCCACTTCACTCTTGCTGAGCACTGAGCAGATCCTCCCTGGGGCTGCTCTTCTCCAGGCTCAGCAGCCCCAGGGCTCTCAACCTTTGCTCCTCACAGAGATGCTCTTCAGCATCTTCAGAGCCTCCACTGGACTCTCTCCAGTCCTTGGTGGTGAGCCCTAAACAGGACAGACTACTCCAGAGGTTTATGGCGTTCAGAACCTCCCTTCATAGGCATGAGAAAGGTGCAGAGGGGCTGCCAGAGCCTCAGTAACTGCTGGGGAGGAGGAGAAGCTGAAGTCTAACGTGGGCAGTGAGCAGATGGTTGGCTGCAGTCCCAGAGAGGGTGCCTCGTTGGTCTCCCAGCATTCCTGGGTGTGTTTGGCAGCTACAGCAAGTGTTGTTTTCCTTCACAGTCCTTGCTGACCCCGTCTGCTGCAGGCTTTCTAACTTATCTCTGCAAACTCTCCACTGGAGAACATCACAGGGCTCCATGTGTGTGAGGAGGAAGGCATTTGAGGAGAAGTATTTCAAATATGTTTGAAAGACTAACAAAGTTCAGCCAGCTCACCCAGTAGGTTATGGCCAGGCACAGGAGGACCTGGGTTCAGAAGCAGACATTGCCCAGCTCTGTTAACTTTCAAGTCATGTAGTGAGTGAACACTGCTCCTGACCCACGCTGCTGCACGGCCCCCAGAGAGGCTGCCCAGTGACATCCATGCCCCTAGCTGGCAGTGCTTTCAGTCATCCTCCTAAAACAGCTCCTGATTTGAGAGAGAAGGGTCAAGGAGAGAAGAGAAGGCTCTGGGGAGACCTCACAGTGGCCTTCCAGTACCTGAAAGTAGCTACAAGAAATCTGGGGGGGGGACTTTGGACAAGGGCTTGTAGTGACAGGGTGAGGGGTGGTGGCTTTGAGCTGCAAGAGGGCAGACAGAGACTGGAGATGAGGAAAAACTCTTTACAGTGAGGGGGGTGAGGCACTGGCACGGGTTGCTGAGGGAGGTTGTGGAGGTGCCCTCATGGGGGTGTTCAAGGCCAGGCTGGATGGGCCCTTGAGCACTCTGGTTTAGAGTGGAGGTGGTGAGGGGGTGTGGAGCCAGCTGATCTTGAAGGTCCCTTCCAACTCACACCATTCTGTGCCTCTGTGATCCAGCATGTTTAAAAGCCTGCTAGCTCCAGCTGGGAGAAGGGACAGGACTGCAGCCTCCCCTCTTTCACAGTGAGGACCACCTGCTGCTGACAAGCTCCACACCAGCACAGTCCCTTCCAAAGCCCTGCTGCTGGGCTGGCTCCCGACCTGTCTAGAGAGCCTTCCTCAAGACAGCAGAGCAAGCAGCTGCCACTGCCAGGCTGCAGCCCAGCCGGCCCCAGCACACTCACCTTGTCCTTGTTGTCCATGGTGATGGCAATCTGCATCCTCCTGCCCCTGCGGAACGCCACCAGGTGGTCTGTGTCCTCCTCACCCAGGTCTGGCACTCTGCCCGGGCCAGGGAAGCCCTCGGGGCGCTTCTCACTGACGATGCGTTTGGCCTGGCAAGGACAGGCTGAGTCAGTGACCCTGCACTAGCCTGGCAAGGACAGGCTGAGTCAGTGACCCTGCACTGGCCTGGCAAGGACAGGCTGAGTCAGTGACCCTGCACTGGCCTGGCAAGGACAGGCTGAGTCAGTGACCCTGCACTGGCCTGGCAAGGACAGGCTGAGTCAGTGACCCTGCACTGGCCTGGCAAGGACAGGCTGAGTCAGTGACCCTGCACTGGCCTGGCAAGGACAGGCTGAGTCAGTGACCCTGCAGTAGCCCCATGGGCAGAGGCCTGAGGCAGATGGTCACTCCTGTGGGTTTATAAAGTTGCCACCCTGGTCTCAGGGCTGTGCTGCTTTTGCACAGGTTTGTTTAGCTGAGCACAGCTTAGCTAGGCTGGGATTTACCCCATTCAGCTGCTCTGCAGCATGAGCACTGAGTGGTGTTTAATGGCCACTGTGGTCTTAGGTTGATAGTTGGACACTTTTCCAGCCCCAACACTTCTGTGCCTCTAGGTTTTTATTTCAGACAGGCCTTTGTATCACTGAAACACACAGGAAGTTGTGAGATGTGAGAACATCTCCCATGGGAATCACAGACCTTTTTTCAGTTGGAAGAGACCTTTAAGATCATCACACCCAACCTAAGACCACAATGGCCATGAAACCACATCCTGAAGTGCCATAAAGTTCACACATCTCTTCAACACCTCCCAGGATGGCACAACTTGGGCAACCCATTCCAAAGCCTGAGCAGAGTGTGAGGCTGTGCTGGACCAGAAGCCTAGAAGGTCAAAGGGAAGGGACACCAGAGCTGCATCCAACCTTGCCCACAGAGCACTCACTACCCTGGAGTGCATTAACACCAGCCAGGCAGTGTTCCAAGTTCAGGTTGCATGGGGTCTGGAGCAACCTGGTCTAGTGGGAAGTGTTCCTGCCCATGGCAGGGGGTTAGAACTCAATGATCTTGAAGGTCTTTCAAACCCAAACCTTCTGTGGGTTTATCCTCTTCACAGGCAGTGGTGTTTGTATTTCTGGACTGATCAGCAGAGGAATGGCTGAGAACCCTGATCCATCAGCTGCCTGAAGAGGGGCACTTTGCCTCTCTCAGCTGTCATTTCCCACTGCCTCTATCAGTTACTGTGTGGATTTACATCTGATGATGCTGCCAGTGCCCTCAGCCACCACTTCCACAAAACCAGCACAGCTTTTTGGACAAAAAGACCTAATGTTGTTCATTCAGAAGTGCTATCTTGCAGTTCCATCATGTGCCCTTTGATTTTTCTCTTAGAAGGAAATGAGAGACTTGATAAGTCAGCTCCATCTTTATCTCTGATCTTTTTCTCTCCTCTTCCATCTGTAGGAGTCCTCTGCTCAGCTTTACTAGGGATGAACCAACCTTAGGAGCTCCCCTCTCCAGAGGATGCTCTGCTTTCCCCTCTGCTTCTCCTTGGATTTCCACAGGCACTGGAGTCTTGACTTCAAAGGAACTCAAGATCTCCAAGTAAACCTCAGTCAAGCTTGGGAACTCTGCAACTACAAATGTGGCTTTGAAAGCAAAGAGCAGACACTGGCTGCTGGTGTGCATGGAAGGCTTGCAGGCACCAGAGAACCTGCCATGATGTTAAGAGGCTTTGCTTTAGCTCATCCTCCTGGTGTGCATGGAAGGCTTGCAGGCACCAGAGAGCCTGCCATGATGTTAAGAGGCTTTGCTTTAGCTCACCCTCCTGGTGTGCATGGAAGGCTTGCAGGCAGCAGAGAACCTGCCATGATGCCAGGAGGCTTTGCTCCAGCCTCACCCTCCATGGTGTGCATGGAAGGCTTGCAGGCAGCAGAGAGCCTACCATGATGCCAGGAGGCTTTGCTCCAGCCTCACCCTCCTGGTGTGCATGGAAGGCTGCAGGCACCAGAGAGCCTACCATGATGCCAGGAGGCTTTGCTCCAGCCTCATCCTCCCTGGGCTCTGCCAGAAGTGCAGATGTAGCATGGAGGGAGCCATGCTGCAGGCAGCCTCCATCAGCAAGACCTTCTGTGTCCCTTCTCCAGCCACTGAGCTTCCTCACACACCATAACTATTTCAGGAGGCACTGGAGCATTTCCAGCACCAGGCCCTCAGTCTCTTGTTTTTAATTCTTTCATACCTGTCTCAGTCTGGTGCAGGTGAGAGGAGGAGTGGGTCCCTGTCCTGCTGCTGACTGTTCCCCGTGGCTCTGTGTGGGCACTTTCCTCCTCTGACCTCCCTCACTCTGGGAGCCATCTGAGTGAGGGGCAGGAGCTCACTGTGGGACAAGCAGTCTAGGAAATCACTGATACTGTTTAACAAAGCAGCAAGAGTACCACAGAACTGTTTGAGTTGGAAAAGACCTCTAAGATCATCAACTCCAGCACTTCCCTGGGCAGCCTGTCCCAAGGCCTGACCCTTCTTTCAGGAAAGGATTTGGTCTTCATCTCCAACCTAACTCTCCCCTGGCACAATTTCAGGCCATTGCCTCTTGTCCTGTCATCTGATATTAGGGAGGGGAAAACAAAGTTCCCCCCACCCAGCTCTCACCTCCTTCCAGGGAGCTGCAGAGAGCAACAAGGTCTGCCCTCAGCCTCCTCCAAGCTGAACAACCCCAATCCTTTGGGCTGCTCCTCACAGGACCTATGCTCCAGACCCTTCCTCAGCTTTGCTGCTCCTCTCTGGACCTGCTCCAGCCTCTCAGTGTCCTTTGTGATGTGAGGGGGCCCAAAACTGAACCCAGGATTTATCAAACCCTTCTCAGCAGCTAAGTGCCACCATGCCAGAGCTGCCACTATGCTCACTGTATGCTGATGCACAGACTCCATGAGGGATGGTGGGGCTCAGGAGGGGCTGCTTTGGGATCTAAAGCATGAAGCAGCATTTCCAATTACTTTTGCCTCTCACACAGGGTTTAATTAAGTCTGCAAATACCAGGGGATGTTGGCAGCTGGGACAGACAGTCGTGTCACTGGGCTTTGCTGCTGCATCTAGGGCTTGCTGGGATGCAGCAGCAGGGAGAAATGGTGCTGGGCTTTACCTCCAGACATCCCTGCCTCCCTGGGGAGTGATGCAGCAAAAGCTGTCTGAGCTGCCACTGGCTTCCACCCTCTTTCCAGGCACAGTGATATGGTTTAGCAAGCCTGCTGGTGGCCCAGGGGACAAGGAGGGGACTGATCTCTCAGAAGGGCAACTGGATGGAGCTACTGAGAGGTTTAGCAAGGCCTGGGGCTGAATCAGACACGGGAAGGAAAGTGTGTGGCAGCTGAAGCTGAGGACTGAGGTTGTGCTGAAGGACTGAGATGAGAGGGAGAAGAAGCAGGAAGCAAATTGTTCCCTTCAGAGGGAGGACAGCAGGGAGGTGCTGAGCAGAGAGCTCGAGGGACAGGCAGAACAGAACCTCCTTTGTAAGTCAAATGGCTGCAGTGTAAGAGGAATCCTCCTCCCTTCTCACCTTGGCTTTGTTGTCCATGGTAACAGCCAGCTGCATCCTTTTCCCCATCCTGAATGTGAACATATGATCTGCTTCCTCCTCCTCCTCCTCTTCCTCACTGCCAATGCCAAACCCAGGGCTCGTGGGACAGGGGCTCACCCATTTCTCACTCACCACCCTTTTGTCCTGGAAAAGCAATGACTGCTGTTAGCAAACACAGGCCCCTCAGCTCCCCACGGCAAGCCCCTTCCCCAAACACACCTGCAGAGGAGCAGGGAGCCCAGCTAGGACCAGGCTGGCCTTGCCCCAGGAAGCTTTCTGTGCCTGGCCCTGTGCCATGCCAGCCCTGGTGGACAAGGGGCTCCTTGTCTGCTCAGCAGCCAAACCCACAGTGACAGCAGGTCTGGAAAATCCTTTGCACTTACAAATCTGACATTTCAGACTAAAATGCCAGAGTTATGGGAAACAAAGGCCATCCTCAGCTCTTTCTGCAGCACTCTGAGTTAGCTTGGGTAAAGCCTAAGTCCTGATGGCCTTGGAAGCCAAGTGGATGGCTCCTGAGGGTGGTGCTCACCATTGAAAGGGCTGGGCTATCTTGTCCATAGTGTTCAGTCTGGGTAATTGCATCTTTCAGGTCCTGTATGAGAGAAAAATGTGTGCAACAGAGCACCCCTGGAGAGAAGCAAGGGCTGGGGTGTGGGGCAGGAGTGAGCAAAGTGCCAGCCTGGAGCTGACAGCCCAGGGACACTGACTGCACAGAAGGGACTGGCAGGGGGCTTCACCCAGGGCTCCCAGCAGGACAGGCTGGGTGGTTTACCAAGCCCCATGCTGCCAGAGGGGTGGGCAGGGGTGGGCAGACACAGGTTGGGTCCAGCACAGAAGGAAATGAAGGACCTGAAGCTTTTGTGCCAGTTGTGGGAAGTCCCACAGCAGCCAAGGGCTGCTTGCTTTGCTCACTCACAAAGCCTGAGGAGACTCAGGTCCTGCACCTGGGCAGGCACAATGCCAAGCACAGCTGCAGGCTGGGTGGGGAATGGCTGAGAGCAGCCCTGAGGAACAGGC
>VWYK01130434.1:21458-39472 GCA_013399775.1 Semnornis frantzii | reverse complement strand
AGTGTGGTCATGGTGCCTTGGCCCAACTATTGAATGATGCACAGCCATCTGACATCATCTCTGACAGCCAGCTCACATCACCTCTAACAGCCATCTCACATCAGCCTCCTCTCCCACAGAAGCCAAAGTCAGTGTCCAGCTTCTCTAACATGAGATGATCAGTATCACAGGCTCACAGGATGTCAGGGGCTGGAAGGGACCCAAAAGATGATCCAAGTCCAACCCCCCTGCCAGAGCAGGACCAGACACTCCAGCTCGAGGCACACAGAACACATCCAGACAGGCCTGGAAAGGCTCCACAGAAGGAGACTCCACAACCTCTCTGGGCAGCCTGTGCCAGGGCTCTGGGACCCTTCCAGCCAAGAAGTTGCCCCTTGTGTTGAGCTGGAACCTCCTGTGCTGCAGCTTCCATCCATTGCTCCTTGCCCTATCCCAGGGAGCAGTGAGCAGAGCCTGTCCCCCCGCCTCCTGACCCCCAGTCCTCAGAGAGTTATAAACATTTATCAAATCCCCTCTCAGTCTTCTTTTCTCCAGACTGTTCAGCCCCAGGTCCCTCAACCTCTCCTCACCAGGCAGTGCTCAGTTCCCTCCTCATCCTCACAGCCCTCCCTGCACATCTCCAAACTCCACCCTCATTGCTTTTGCTTGAAATGTTCTTCAACTCCAGAGAGTTTGGCTTCTTCTCCAAGACATTTTGGAGCCCTAATGACCTCCATAAGAACTGTTTCATTTCCTCAGAGGTGAGAATCGTGGGACTGGGTGATGCTGAGCAGTTTGCCCTTCTCCAAGGATGCCCAGGGACCCCAGGTGCCTCTGGCTCAAAAGGAGAGCCAGGTGTCCCAGGAACAAAAGGTGAGCGGTGGGCATCTGACAGGAGATGGCTCTGCTGCTTTGGGTGGGGGAAGCAAGGTGAGGGTGGAGCAGTGGTTGGCCTGGTGCTGGCTTCTGTCAGCAGCTAGTGAGTCCCATAGGAGTGGCAAATTCTCCACCTGGACACCTGCTGGTGCATCTCTTCTCACTGACTCCCACTGCAAGTCTGAGGTGGTCCTGGGATGTGCACTGCCACAACTCATTTGTTTCTTCTACACTGAAAAAGTGAAAACACTTTTTATTTTCTGCATCTTTACTGAGCAGTGTGGGTGGGAGGGAGACTGTGATGGTCCTGCATGGCTGCCAGGGAACAGCTCAGGAACAGTACTGGCACACTCCTATCCCAGGAAGCACAGGAAATGAGGAATCTGTCAGGATTTTCATAGACAACTCATAAAGAAGGTGTCACAATAGCAGAGGGAGCAGACCCATGACAGCAAAATCCATAGACTGGTTCCAAGATGTACAAAGTTCATAGGGATTCATGCAAATCAGGACTCAACAGACAGGACCAGGAGAAGAAAAGGATTAAGATGTGCTGCAGCACTGAATCTCATTAACTAAACTCAATCTCCTTGTTCCTGCAAGCCAAAGCTCAGCTGCCTGGACTTTACAGAACCAGTCTCTGGTTGGTCAGCAGTGTGCACACATAAACTGAGTCTTTCCTTGCAGGTGAAATGGGAGCCCTGGGCCTCCCTGGGAAGGCAGGACCACCTGGTGCAAAAGGTAAGGTCTGATACTCAGTTCTAATCCATAGAGCTGCCCAACTTCAGGACAGACACTGAGAGACAGCCCTGAAGGCCTGGGAGTATGAATCAAGATTCATGGGATAGTAGCAAAAACACTGCCCTCCAGTGGGACCACATCCAGAGGAAGATGACACTCTTCTCAAAGCCTCTATGAACCCTAACCTTTACTTCATAAAACCCTCCCCTCTTCCCCTGACCAGACTTCACCACAAACCAGTCCAAATGCTCCCTGCTCTGAGAGACAGAAGCACAGATGCAGTGACCCAGTGCTGAGTGATCCAGCAGCCTGCGGTCCTGGACTCAGCCTTTGATGCTGCTGGAGCTCACTTGCCCAGAGAACAAGATCAAAGAAGCAGGAAGCAGCTGGCACACAGTCAGCCAATGGAGGAATGGGCATTATTTTACAATGGCACAAGCCCTTGAAGCCAGTGTCTCACCACCCTCATTGTAAAGAACTTCCTCCTAACATCCGCTTTCAATCTCCCCTCAGCCACATCAAACCCATTGCCCTTGTCCTGGCATTCAAAGCCCTTGTCAATAGGCCCTCCCCAGCCGTCCTGGAGCCCCCTTCAGATACTGGAAGGCCACTCCAAACTCTCCTGGAGGCCTTCTCCAGGCTGCAGAGCCCCAACTCTCTCAGCCTGTCCTCACAGCACAGCTGCTGCAGCCCTCTGAGCATCTTGGTGGCCTCCTCTGGACCTGCTCCAACACTTCCATGTCCTTCCTGTGCTGGGGGCTGCAGAACTGCACTGAACAGAACAGGACTCCAGATGGGGTCTGACGATGCCTGCTGAGCAAACAGCTTTCAGTGCACTCAGGCTGTGCAGCACCTTGGGCACTGTCTGTGTGCTTCAGGCATGGGGAAAGTGTCTCTCCTAAAGAAACCCCAGCACAGGATGGCACTCAGGAACTGGGGAAACAGTCCCTTGCAGGTGCTGAACATGCAGCTATCTCCTGGCCAAAAGCACTCAAGGCTTAACTGAAGCCAGAGCAGGAGGTGGCTGAGTCCTCAGAAAAAGCTGCTGCTGCCCAAAACCCTCCCAAGTGCCTGACTGCAGACAGAAAGCTGCACAGAAGGGCACTGGGATGAAGCTGTGAAGCCCCCCTGGAGTGCAGCAGCAGCTCTGTGCTCTGTGTCCTGCTCTTCCTGCTGTCCCCAAGAGATGTTGCACTCAGAGCAACTGGGCAGGGCTGGCAGCCCCCAGCCAGGACACTGACAGCAGCCTGCCATTGCACTGCTCTGCTGTGCACTCGGGACCTGCAAAGGGCCTCTGGCGGCACCACAGTCACTCCCCCACATCTGTGCTGAGCGTTTTCTCCTTGTCTTCTGCAGGAGCAGCTGGAGAACCTGGCTTCCCAGGGCCAAAAGGTAACCCCTGCTGCCTTCAGCTTGTCCTGTGAGCTGGTTTAGGTAAACTCCTGTCCTGTGCTGTCTTGGAACAGCACTGCGGGGAGCAACTCCCATCAGGTGCCAGAAGGGAAAGTATCCTGGCAGGTACTGGATGGAGCTGTGTGGTGATAGCTGTGCCCCTCTGCAGGCTCGGCTCTGGCCTTGCTGATGTGAGCAGTCCTGCTCCCAGGCTGTTCAGAAGGAGCTGCCCCAGCCCTGGGTGCCTACTGCTGCTTTCCAGCACTAACAGCTACAGAAGCTGCAGGGTTTCACCAGACGGGCTGGGCAGACCTCTGACCTCCTCTTGCTATGGCAAAAGGCAGAGGCTTGGATGAAATTCAGTTACTGCTGGTGCCAGAGGAGCAAGTCTCCTGTCAGCACTAGCAATGAGGTAGAGAAAACCACACTTTTCCTCCTGATGCCTTCATCCTGCCTGTCCTTGGTCCCCACTGCTGAGCACTGCACTGTGGCTTCCCTCACTCAGTGCAGTGGTCACAGTGCTCCCCACTCACTGCTACAGCCCTCTGACATAACAGCCCTGCCCCTCTCAGGCCCTGCCTTTCTGCAGGGATGCATTTCCTGCTCCTTCCTACGCCCACCTGCTTCTGGCCACTTTAGTGGTACAACTGTTGGTACCCAATGCTATTGGCTGGGCAGCAGCAGGCAGAGTAGCCAGGCCCTGCAGAGAAACACCTTGGGTCACCTCTGCCATTTGGACCTCCAAGCCCCCAGTCAGACATCAGGAGAAGATGCAACATGCAGGGTCCAGTGTCCCAGGAAAGGCCAAGCTGCTGCTCCTTGTGCTTCTGCACTGTGCCCCCCATCACCCCGTCGGCCTTGGCAGCTACCTTGCATGTGGCAACCTGGAGAGCTACTCCCAGTGACTGAGGGCACTGAGTGCCACTAACTCCACCAGTGTGTGATTTGTCTTCCCTCCCGTCACTGTCTCTCATACTCTCCTGGGTACATGCATGAGACCTTTGGTGGCTCTCCTCTGGTGGGCCCATGAGTGGCCAGGGCAGAACATGGGTTGAGTTTCTCCTCCTGCCTGGTTCCTCTGTGCTCTGTTGTGCACACAGGTGAGCCAGGTACCTGTCTCCCAGCGCAGCAGGATCTGCCTTGAAAAGCAAATAGTGCCAAGTACTGGAGAAGGGGAGGGCAGAGTGTGGAAGGTGAAAACCAGCTGATGATGTTGTTTGTTCAACAGGAACAAAAGGAGAGCCTGGATCTCCAGAAACATGGGGTGAGTTGCATCCTAGGTCCTTCAGGCCACCGCTGGCTTTGCAGGTGGTGGTAAATGCCTGGTACCAGAGATCAGGGCTGGGGAGACATAAGAACAGATTGAGAATGACTCTGAAGGACAGAGTGAGGCCATTTGCTTCTCACAGTGATATGCAGCTTCTGTAATCCAGCCAGGTCAGGCAAGTCAGGTCCTCTGAGCTCTGCTGGGTCACCTGCCCTCCACCTGTCCTGCAAGAGGTCTGAGTGGTTGGGGGCCTTGGGTTCCTGGTTTCCAAGATGAAACCACTAGAAACACTTCTACAGACCTGCTGCTCCTTCAAAAGCTGCTGTAGCAGCACATTTGCAGGGCAGGTTCACACGTGACAGTGCTCAGATTCATTTCATAGTTAACAAAAAAGGAAGAACAAACCAGGTTCAGGTGACCCTGAGCTGAGCTTCGGCTCTAGCCAAAGCAAAGCTGCAACCTGCTCTGCTTACAGGGCCACAGAGCTGCTCCAACATCTGAAGTGCCCCCTTGCTGCCCCAGGCACTCCTCTGCCATTCTGTGCTTCCTGGGCATGTAGAAAGACTTGAGTAAGAAGGAACAGGCCTTCATTAGGAAGAACATCCCTGCCCAGAGGACAGCCTGGCACAGCTGTGCAGCCATCCATCAGACACTGCGCAGACACCTGTGCCACCAGCCCTGCTGCCTCACCGCCTCCTGGGGCTTTGCCCTTTGCAAACCACAGATGCAGCTGTAAGCTGGCAAGTGTGATAGGCACCATGCCATTCAGTCCCTGGAGATCTGGGAATCTGAACCTTCTGTCCTCAGGTGTGGTTTTGCCCAGGGGAAAATACTATTTACCCATAATGTATATGTGTATTCAGAGGTGCCACTGGCCCAGCCCACAGAGCATAGCCTGAGCACTGTGCCTCGCATCTGCAGACACTGCTCCTGCTCACACCCTCTATGTGTCCTCACCCACTCCAGAGCCTGGACAACTCCTGGGTCATGAGTTTGCCATACTGGTCAGAGCAGTTCCATCACCCAGACCCCCAAAAGGGTCAGAGATGAGAAGAATCTGAGCACCTTAGACCATCTTTGAGAAGGTGCCAATCTCCCCTATGACACAGACTCAGGAGCTGCAGCAGAGTTTGGCTCCTGTAGACACACAGCAGAGCTCTGCAGAGAAAGGAGCCGGCTGGGGCAGGAGCTTGGGAAGCTCCCTGGCTGCAGGGAGCCCTCTCTCCACTTGAGCTCCTTTCATAATTTGCACAGAAGCCAGGAATTGCCAAGACCTCTTGGGCAAAGGGAAGATCCTGAGTGGCTGGTACACCATCTACCCCCAGGGCTGCAATGCCACCACTGTCTTCTGCGACATGGACACGGATGGTGGAGGATGGATTGTGAGTAGCACAGGAGGAGGCTATGTCCTTACAGTGATTTGTTATTGATGCTGCCAAGAGTGGCAAAAAACAACAGAAGCAGAAAGGGAGGCAAACGCACACCAAGGGGATAGTTGAGGCTCATGGCAGCAAGACTGGGTCAGTCCTTGTGGATGCAAGGATTCTTCTGGGAGAGACTGTTGGAGCTGGCTGAGCACCACAAACCCACTGCCTGCTTAAATCAGCAAATCATTGCCTCATCAATTCCAAAGGCAGATGGAGCAGATCCACGAGACAGGGATTCCCACGGGGCTGGCTTGGGGGAGCTGAGCTCTGCTTCCCTGCAGGTGTTCCAGAGGCGCTGGGATGGGTCAGTGAACTTCCTGCGAGGCTGGGACGCCTACAGGAGAGGCTTCGGCAGCCAACTGACGGAGTTCTGGCTGGGCAATGACAACCTCCACATGCTCACCTCTCTGGGTAAGGGCTGCTTCTGTGCCCAGCTGAGCAATGACAACCTCCACATGCTCACCTCTCTGGGTAAGGGCTGCTCCTGTGCCCAGCTGAGCGATGACAACCTCCACTTGCTCACCTCTCTGGGTAAGGGCTGCTCCTGTGCCCAGCTGCTGTCATGAGAGCCCACACTTGGTTACTATAGGACTGTGAACTTCTTGCTCCTGTCCAAGGTCCCAACAGCTAACCCTAAACAGCTCTTGCAGTGCATGCGGGAAGTTACACTCTGGAGACAGGAAAGTTAGAAACTAAGGCAGAGAGTGAGTTGGCTCCACAACCTGTCCATGAGATAGACTAATGCAGATTACTACACAGCATTCACACACAGCCTTGCAGTCACAGCTGTGTGCAGGCCTCCTGGGAGTAGCTCTGAGTACCCAAGACCAGGTCAGAACCGTTGCCTCACAGGAAAGCCAGCAAAGGTCTAGGATGTTCTGCAAGACTCTCAGATCAGAGTCTCTCACATAGTAGAAGCCTGTCTCAGGTCAGCTCAGGACTCTGCAGCCTGGAGTCCAGGCATGCAGTCACTCCCAGCCCTGCAGCACTGCTGTCTACCTTCCCTTCCAGGGCCCTGTGAGCTCCGCATTGACCTGAGGGACTTTGAGAACAATTACTACTTTGCCAAGTACTCCTCCTTCAGAGTGCTTGGAGAGGCTGAGAAGTACAAACTGGTCCTAGGAGATTTCCTTGGTGGAAATGCTGGTGAGTCAGAAAGCCTCTCCTGCAGCACTTCACAAGTGGTCCTGCAAACTCCCTGTACCTTCTGTACTTTGATTTTTTTAATGGCCATGGCATGCCAGATGCCAAGGGACCTCTGGGTGCAGAGCAGGACAGAGACACTCACAGAAGTGTGACCCAGAGCATTACCTGAAAAACCACCACCTGGTTTAGCAGCAAATGTGGAGCTTGGTCCTTGGCAGCACCCAATCCAGTGTAACCTTCCCAGAAGCCCTGCAGCTGCTGAGCCAGCTGCCAGGTCCTGCCTTGGGTTACACTGGAAGGAGACATCTGCCCATTAGTTTTGCCACTTCAGGGTTGAGCGTTGCTGAGTACTTGCAGCACCAGCACTGCATCCTCAGTGCCTGACGGTTTGTGCTTCTCTAGAGAGCAAACAAGTTCCCCGTGGAGTTCAATTCCTTTCATGAAGGAATGGTTCCAGCCAGCAGCTGACCAAGCATGCTCTGGGTTTGTGTGGTTTGTTACACTGCAGCTGTGTCTGGTGGTGCAGACCTCAGCACACCTGCAGAGAGTCTGAGAGGTGCCAGGGCAGTGACGCCCATGCAGCAGAAGCCCATTTGATGGTTCACAGGCACAGAGAAGTTGTTTTAGTAATCCTGGCAGAGATTAGGCTACTCCTCCTCCCCAAGCCCAAGGAGGACACCTGGGCAGCAGAGCAGAACGGGGTTTATCCAGTTTGTTAGGCCATTAATGCCCTGCAGTGCTCCACGGGCACCCCAGGGTCCCTTCCCTGCTCTCTGCTGCAGTAACTGTGCTCCTGTGCTCCTGCAGGAGACTCCTTCTCCTACCACAAGGACATGCCCTTCTCAACCACAGACCAGGACAACGACTTGAGCTCCCTCAACTGTGCCACGGAGTACAAGGGAGCCTGGTGGTACAACGACTGCCACCACTCCAACCTGAACGGCAGGTACTGGCTGGGCACCCACAGCAGCTATGCAGATGGCGTCAACTGGAGGACAGGCAGGGACTACCACTACTCCCTGCAGAGAGCTGAGATGAAGTTCAGGCCAGCCTGACACTGCAGGGAGGGCACTCCACAGCCAAAAGAATACACAGAGTAAAACATGAGGGATAGAACTGGACCAGGAAGGATGTTATGGGTTGTATCTTCAGCCCACAGCAGACTTTCAGAGTCCAGAAGGGCTGGTCTGAATGCCTGCAAGCACCCTGGACTACCTTCAGCAGCCCCACAGCTCCTTGATGAGCCCCAGCATCTTCTTCTGTAAAGTGCATCACCTGGGTTTAAAGATCCAGTGACAGTGAGGCTTCTGCAGCTCAGTAAAGCTCTGAGTTATTAGTACCCTAAATGGCAGTTACTGATGATTTTCAGTCTAATTCACACTTCCTGTGGACCCAAGAGCCAGATAAAGGTCACTGAATTTCTGATCCATACTTCTGCTCTTGCAAGCTGTGACCATAGATTCACAGAATGGGTTGGTCAGAAGGGACCTTCAAGCTCACCCAGTGCCAACTCCTGCCATGGGCAGGGACACCTCCCACCAGCACAGTTTGCTCAAGGCCTCATCCAGCCTGGACTTCAACACCTCCAGGCAGGGGCAGCCACAGCCTCCCTGGGCAGCCTGTGCCAGTCTCTCCCCACCCTCACTCTCAACAATCTCTTCCTCCTCTCCACTCTCACTCTCCCCTCTCCCAGCTCAAAGCCATTGTCCCTCAGCCTGGCACTGCCAGCCCTTGGCCAAAGTCCCTCCCCAGCTCTCCTGCAGCCCCTTCAGGCACTGGAAGCCGCTCTGAGATCTCCCTGGAGCCTTCTCTTCTGCAGGCTGCACAGCCCCAACTCTCAGCCTGTCCCCACAGCAGAGCTTCTCCAGCCCTATGATCACCTTCATGGCTTCCTCTGGAGCCTCTCCAGCAGCTCCAGGTCCTCCTTGTGCTGGCTGCCCAGAGCTGGAGGCAGTGCTGCAAGTGAGGTCTGAGCAGAGCAGAGCAGAGGGGCAGAATCCCCTCCCTGTGCTGCTGCTCTCCCTGCTCTGGCTGCAGCCAGCACACAGCTGCCTCTGGGCTGCCAGTGCCCAGTGCTGGCTGCTGGGCACTTTGGCACCAACTGACACCCCCAAGGCCTTCTCCTGCAGTCTGCTGTCAGCCACTCCTCACCCAGCCTGCATCTGTGCTTGGGATTGCTCTGCCCCAGCTGCAGGACCTTGCAGGACTACCTGAAGGGAAGTCGTAGGAAGGTGTGGGTCAGGCTCTGCTCCCAGGATGAGAGGGCATGGCCTGGAGCTGTGCCAGGGAGGTTTAGGTTGGGTATTAGGAAGTACTTCCTCACAGAAAGAGTAATTAGACACTGGGATGGGCTTGCCCAGGGAGGTGGTGGTGTCACCATCCCAGGAGGTCTTTAAGAAAAGATTGGCCGTGGCACTTGGTGCCGTGGTTTAGTTCATGTGGTGGTGTTAGGTCATGGGCTGGACTTGATCTCAGAGGTCTTCTCCAGCCTCAATGGCTCTGTGACTTCCCACAAGCCCAGGTAGATGGCATCAGTTGCTCTTTCCTTAGCCACTGATGATGTAACTCCATCATAAAAGGCCACGAGCTCACTGGGCAGGTTTGCCCAACCAGTGTTGGTTACTACCCAGCACCTCTGCTTCATTTTTCATAAGCCCCAGCAAAGGCTTCAGGAGGACCTACTCCATGAGCTTGCCAGGCACAAGGTCAGGCTGGCTGGCCTGGAGTTCCCAGACACTTTGTTCCCTAGGGGGTGATGCTTCCCTCCTGCAGTCAGCTGAGACTTCCCCAGGCTGCCAAATGCAATGGGCAGAGGCTTCACAACTTCATCCACCACTTCCCTCAGGACCTGTGGGTGAATCTCATTGGGCCCAAAGGACTTGTGCACCTTTAGAACCTGACCAGATCTCAGACCTGATCTTTGGTTATACTGAGTGGATTTTCCTTTTCCCAGTCCCTACTTTGGCCTTCTGGAGCTTGAGTGCTGCAGGCAGAGCCCTTGCTGGTGAAGGCTGAGGCAAGTGATGAGGCCACAATGTAGATCAGCTTGGAAAAGACAGAGCTTGCAGCATGAGGCTGTCTGCTCTGCTGCCTCACTCCTGCCCTCCCTTATGCCCCCCACAAAATGTGCTCCAGGACCTCTGGTGCAGCCTTGGCTCCTGGAATGCCAGCAGCATGATCCAGCACTTCCCATCAGGATGCAGCTGGGCCCACAGCCAGCTTCAGCCACACTGCCAGGGCACACTTCTAGATCTCAAACTTCAGCTGCTGTGGAGCAGCTTGATACCAAACAGGTTGTCCTGCAGCAGTTGTGGCACGGCCCAAAGCCAAGCCTTGCTCATGGCCATCAGGCAGATCGCTGGCAGGTGCCACTACATTCCATCTCACTTTGTGTGCAGGAGCAGTTGAAGATGTGCTCCCTGCTGGCAGATGGAGGCAGTTTGTCAGTTCCCCTGACGTGGAAGCAGAGCATTTGTTGAGGTTGTTCCTTACAGGGCAGGTTTATCACTGCTCAGTGCTCAGAGCTGTGCTGAGGGCAGGTCCAGTCTGAAACACCGAACCCGAACTTCGTGGGTGACGGAAGCAGAGAGGCCACTCAGCACTCCACAGGAGGGAAATGCTGTGCCAAGAAATGCTCCTGAGGTCCTGCAGCTCCCTGTTCAGCAGGTCCTGTCCCTGCTCACTTCTTTGCAGGTGGATGACAAATTGCAGGTCTGAGCAGCACCTACAGCAAGTCCTGCCCACCTGCAGGAGCTCTCTTTCCTTTGCCAGGCTGATGTGCCCCCAGCAGGAGCAAGGTCTCATCTGCCCAGCTGCTGCTGCTCTTCTCCATGAGTCACTTCCCATGGGGCCCGAGGTGCTGCTACAAACGGCCCTGTGGAAGCAGACTGCTGCAGCCCTCTCCGGGCAGTGCCTGCACCCATGGGAATGAACAGGGGCAGGCAGAGAGCTGTGTGCGGCCAAGGGCTTGTGCCCCGGGGGCAGTGCCAGGCAAGGCAGAACAGCTGACATGGCTGGGATGTGTCCTGGAGGGCTGCCGGCTCTGTAGGACAGGCAGCTTGGCAAGGAGAGGTGGTGGAGCTGCAGGAGAGAGCAGCCAGAGTGTGCTGAGCTCTGTCCAGGGGTAGGCGAGGGGGAGGCAGAGTTGGGGGGAGCCAGTGAAGGGACAGGCAGCATGGGGGATGCTCCTGTGGGTGACTGCTCCAGGCCACCTGATCAGGATGAGGAAGCTGATGAGGCCTTTGGCAGGCAGCTGATGGCAGCCTCCAGGCTCTGGCTCTCCTGGGGGGTTTAACTCCCCAGACACTTGCTGGAAGGCCTCCTCAGGCAGCCTGCCACAGCCCAGGAGGTTCCTACAGAGCACTGATGACAAATTCTTGTTGCAAATGGTGGATGAGGCACCCAGGAGAGGAGTACTGCTGGATCCTCACCAGCAAGGAGGGTCTGGTTAAGTGGTGGAGGTGGAGGGCAGCCTTGGCTGCAGTGGCCATGGTGGAGTGCAGGATCTTGTGTAGTGGGAACAAGCAGGGTCTCAGCCCTGAGCTTCAGCAGGGCCAACTTTGGTCTCTTCAAGCAATTGGCTGGGGAAATCCCATGGGAAAGGGAACCAGAAGGGAAAGGAGCCCAAACCAGTTGGTTAACACTCAAGGACCACTTCTTCCAAGCTCAGAACCAGAACACCCCAATGGGTAGGATATTGAGAAGGGAGGCAGGAAACCTGTATGGTTAACTGCTCAGCAGGCTCCAGGGGAGTAAGAGTCTACAAACCATGGCAGGAGGGGCAGGGAGCAGGGAGAGGTTGCTGTCAGAGGATGTGGGGAGGCAGCTAGGAAAGCCAAGGCCTCCTTGGAATCGAACCTTGCCAGGGAGGTCAAGGACAGCAGAAAAGGCTTCTTCAAATACACTGCAGAAAAAGACCTAAGCCTGGAGGCAGTGCAGGCCCAGTGCTGGGGGAGGTGGTGCCCTGGGCACAGAGGGTACAGAGTTGTTTGTCCTTCTTTGTCTCTCTCTGCACTGCTGGAGACTCTTCAGGAGCCACAGATGAATTTGGGGTGAAGGAGGAGACTCTCTTGGTTGCTGAGGACTGGGTTGGGAGCAGTTGGGCACCCTGGGCACCCATAAATCCTTGACTCCTGAAGGGAAGCAGCCGCAGGGGCTGAGGGAGCTGGCAGCAGCCATCGCTGGGCACTCTTCATCACCTTTGCTAAGTGGTGGGCAACAGGAGAGCTGCCTGAGGCTGGAGGAGAACAAAGGTCACTGCAGGCTTCAGAAAGGGCAAGCAGCAGGATCTGAGTAACTACAGATTGGTCAGGCTCAGCTCCATCCCTGGGAAGGCAATGGAGCCACCTGCCCTTGGTGTCATCTCAAGGCATATCGAGGACAGGAGGAGCAGTCAGCAGGACTTTACCAAGGGGCAGCTGTGTTTGACCAACCTTTGATGAGGACATAACCAGGTGGATAGACAATAGCAGAGCAGTGGATGTGCTTTCTCTTGATTCCAGTAAAGCTTCTGACACATCTGCCACAGCAATCCCGGAGCCAAACCAAGGCAGTGTGGTCTGGATGGTGTTGGAGTGAGGTGGGAGGGAACAGGTTGAAGGGAAGAAACCAGAGAGTTGTGGTCAGTGGAAGAGGGTCCAGCTGGAGGCCTGTGTCTAGTGGGGTCCCTCAGGGGTTGGTATTGGGACCAGGACTATTCACTGTATTCATGAACAAGGTAGCTGAGGGCACAGAGGGCAGTGCCAGCAGGTTTGCCAATGACACCACACTGGGGGCAGCGGCGTCAGCCCTCAGGCTGTGCTGCCATCCAGACAGATCTGGCCAGGCTGCAGAGCTGGGTGGGGAGAAATGGAATAAAATCCAACATGGACAAGGGTAGAGTCTGGCATCTGGGAAAGGACAACCCCATGGAGCAGGATAGGTTGGGGGCTGAGCTGTTGGGAGAGCAGCAGAGCAGAAAGGACCCTGAGGGTCCTGATGGGCAACAGGATGGCCTTGAACCAGCAGTGTGCCTCTGTGGCCAAGGAGGCCAGGGGCACCCTGGGGTACATTAGAAGGGCAGTGGTGAGCAGAGGTCAGAAAGATTCTCCTGCCCCTCTCCTCTGTCCTGGTGAGGGCACATCTGGAATACTGTCCAGTTCTGGGCCCATCAGATCAAGGACCTCAGGGAACTGCCTGAGAGAGTCTAGCCCAGAGGCAGAGCTGCTGCAGGCAGTGAACATCTCCTGTGAGGCCAGGCTGAGGGAGCTGGGGCTGGCAGCTGGCAGCAGAGGAGCCTGAGGACTACCTTCAGTGCTGTGCTAAAGGTGTGCAGGGCAGTGCGGGCAGGATGAAGCCAGGCTCTGCCCAGGGGTGGCCAAGGGCAGCACAAGGGGCACTGGGTGCCAGCTGGAGCAGAGGAGGTGCCAGGGGAACAGGAGGGGAAACTTTGTCCCTGGGAGGGTGCTGGAGCCTGAAGCAGGCTGCCCAGAGAGGCTGTGGAGTCTCCTGCTCTGGAGAGATTCAGAACCTGCCTGGATGTGTTCCTGTGTGCCCTGCTCTGGCAGGGGTTGGGCTGGGTGATCTCTGGAGGTCCCTCCCACCCCCTAACACTCTGTGTCTCTGTGACACATGAGCTGGTGCTGACATCCTCTCTTTACCCTAGCTAAGAATGCTGAACCTCTCATGGGTCAGGACCAGCTGGCAGCCAAGCACCAAACAGCCACTTGCTCACTGCCAACTGTCCAGTGGAGAACTGAGAGGAAAAGGTAAAACCTCATGGACTGTGATAGGAACAATTTAATAGAATAACAAAAAGACAGATGCACCAACAGGAGTGACAGCACCACTCCTGAGACAGCAAAGACAGAGATGTGCAAAGCTGCTGCTCACTGTCCTCCCTGGGGTGGGTTGGGAAGCAGTACTGGGTGGTCCAGCTGCTCTCCTGGATGTGGACCTTCCCAGGGTCTTGTGAAAATTCACCCTGCCCTAGACCAATCAGGACATTGTCCAATGCTTATTCTCTGACATCCACACCATGTCCAGCAGAGTTGCTTAGCACCAAACATTTCAGCCACAGGCTGCTGTTACCCACACTGAGCTGCCAGCACAGCTCAGGCTGCTCCGAGGTTACTCAGTCCCTGGAGCAAAAGCTGCCCCTTGACTGGGTTTGCCTCCCCTGCAGCAGGACTAACCCAGATCCTCTTCTCACAGAATCACTGAATTGTCAGGGCTGGAAGGGACCTCAAGGACCATCACATCCACCAGGCCATGCCACTCAGCGCCACATCCAATCTTCCAACACTTCCAGGGATGGCAACTCCACCCATTCCAGTCCATTCCAGTGCCTAATTCCCCTTTCCAGCAGGAGGATCCAACCTGACCCTCCCCTGGCACAGCTCCAGGCCATGCCCTCTCCTCTTGGCACAAGCTGCCTGGCAGCAGAGCCTGACTCCCGCCTGACTAGAGCTTCCTTTGAGGTAGCTGCAGAGTGTGCCAAGGTCCCCCCCCCCAAGCCTCCTCTCCTCCAGGCTGCACACCCCCAGCTCCCTCAGCCTCTCCCCAGCAGCCTTCCCCTCCAGCCCCCTCCCCAGTCTCATTGCTCTCCTCTGGCCCCACTCCAGCCCCTCAATAGCCTTCTTGCGNTCCAGTGCCTAATTCCCCTTTCCAGCAGGAGGATCCAACCTGACCCTCCCCTGGCACAGCTCCAGGCCATGCCCTCTCCTCTTGGCACAAGCTGCCTGGCAGCAGAGCCTGACTCCCGCCTGACTAGAGCTTCCTTTGNACTGTTCCTGATACAGGACAAGATGCTGTTGGCCTTCTGTGCCCCCTGGGCACACTGCTGGCTCATGCCCAGCTGCTGGCACCCAGCACTGCCTGGTCCCTCTCTGCCAGGCTGCTCTCTGGCCACTCATCCCCAGTCTGTAGCTGCATGGGGTTGTTGTGCCCAAAATGTAGGAGCTGCCTTTGGCCCTGTTCAACCTCACCCTGTTGGTCTCAGCCATGGGCCCACCCTGGGCAGGGCTCTCTGAAGTGCCTCACACCCTCCAGCAGATCCGCACTGCCCCCAGCTCGGTGCCATCCCCAATTTATTGAGGGCAGACTCCATCCCCTCACCCAAATTACCAATAAAGATGCTGAACAGACCTGGGCCCAGCACTGATCCTTGGGGACACCACTGGGCACCAGACACCTGCTGGTTGCTGCCCATCCACAGCTACTCTCTGTGCCCACTCACCCAGCCAGTGTTTAACCCAGCAAAGGCTGCACCTGCCCAGGCCATGGGCTGCCAGCATTGCCAGGAGGATGCCGTGGGAGGCTATGCCAAAGGCTTTGCTGAAGCCAAGTAGAGCACACCCACAGCCCTCCCCTCATCCACCAGGCAGGGTCCCCAGTCATAGGTAGAGACCAGATCAGGGCAGGACCTTCCTTTCCTACACCCATGGTGGCTGGGCCTGATCCGCTGGCTGCCTTGTACATGCCCTGTGATGGCACTCAGGGGGAGCTGCTCCATAACCTTGCCAGGCACCAAGGTCAGGCTCAGAACTCCCTGGATCCTCCTTTTGGATCCTGAATCCTCCTTGTGCCCTCACACTGCCCAACCTGCAGCCAGGTGAGACCTCACCAGGCAGCCAGGACCGGTGCTAGATGATGGAGAGTGGCCATGCCAGCCCTTGTGCCAGCTCCCTCAGCACCCTAGGGTGAATCCCATCTGGACCCATTGATTTGTTAGGGTCTAAGAGGCACAGCAGGTCACTAACTGCTTCCTCCTGGATTACAGGAGGGATATTCTGCTCCCCATCCCTGCCTACCAACTCAGCAGCCCTGAGGATACCCACTCTTGTGTCCAAGACTGAGGCAAAGAAGCTATTAAGCAGCTCAGCCTTTGCCTTGTCTGCCCTTACTCTGCTTCCCCTTCATCCAACATGGAATGGAGGTTTCCCTGCCCCTCCTTTGGTTATTAATGGATTTATAGAAACACTTTTTATTATCCTTAACAGAACTGGCCAGATGAAGTTCTGAGCTTTCTCATCACTAATTATCTTTCTACACAACCTTACAATATCCTGAAATGCTTCCTGGCTCACCTGTCCCTTTTCTCTCTCATTTTTTCCTGGTCCTTGCAGAAGCTCTCTGCTCGACCAGGACGCTCTTCTTCCCCACCAGCTCACTTTTTGGCACACAGGGACAGCTGCACCTGCATCTTGGTAACTTCATCCTTAAAGTAAGTTCAGCCTCCCTGGGCCCCTTTATTTTTGAGGGCTGCCTCCCAAAGGACTCTCTGAACCAGCACCCTGAATAGATGAAAGTCAGCCCCGCAGAAGTCCAAGGCAGAGGCTTTGCTGACATCCTCCTAACCTCAGCACATATTCTATCATCTCGTGGTCACTGTGCTCAGCTGACCTCCGACAGTCACATCTGCCACCAGCCCTCCCCTGTCTGTATGCAGCAGGTCTAGCAGGGCACTGCCCCTGGCAGGCTGCTTACCAGCTGCAACGGGAAGTAGTCATCCACACATTCCAGAAACCTCCTGGACTGCCCCTTTCTGCTGTGTTGTACTTCCAGCAGGCATCTGGTAAGCTGAAGTCCCCCAGGAGAACAGTCTCCCCATGCAGTGCTGCCCCTCTCTTCCCTTGCCTGTCCCTTCTGCAGCCGCCCACTGCGGTGCTCCAACCGTGTGGTCATGCCCCGGCTCCCGTGGTGGCAGTGCTGTCACCAATGCTGCACAGCACTTTCTACTTCCTCCTCCTCATTCCCCACACTGTGCATTGGGGCACAAGCACTTCAGAGAAGGAGGTGAGCCATTAGTTTTCTCTCTTCTACCAGGCCACTCCAGGCCACTCAGGTGGCTGCTGTCCTATCAGTGGCCCCTGCGTTCTCATTGTCGCTTACACCACCACCACCTCAGGTAGGACAGCAGATCAAAGGCTATCCTTGGGCTCTGCTCTAGTCAGCCTGGCTTTGTTCTCTGCCCTCTTCAGGCCTAATTTAAAGCCCTCTCATTGAGCCCTGCCAACTCCTGTGCAGGATCTTTCTCCCACTTTGAGAAAGCTGAACTCCGTCTGCTGCCAGCAGACAGGTGCCATATAAAGCTCCCCATGGTCAAAGAACCCAAAACTCCAATGGTGGCATCAGTCTCTGAGCCACATGCTAACCAGGTGTGGTTCCCACCCTCTGTCAGTGTTTTCCCCCTACCACTTGAGGAACTGATGAAAACACCACCTGTGCCTTCAAGTCCTTCTTAACTGCAATCTCATCATTATTAACCTGGATAACTAACAAAGGGTAATAACCAGAGGGTTGTGCCACACCAGAGAGCTTCTTTTCAACACTTCTAACCTGAGCCCTGGGTGGAACCCCTGTGGAATGGGTCTGGTTATCAGGCCCCTCCATGCCCCTCAGAAGAGAGGCACCTGCTACAATTACCTTCCTGTGCTTCCTCCTTGAAGTCCTACGGTGTGGGGGTGTGACAAGCCCTAGGTGACTCACTGGATGGATCCTTGTCTCCATCTTCATTCCCCTCTACCTCCAGAGCCTCCTACCTGTTTTGTAAACTTACCTGAGGGGGATGTGTAGGAAGGGAAGGAGGATGCCTGCAACCCTGAAGAGGAGACTGCTTCCACCTCCCCTCATCGTCATGTCTGCTGCTAGCCTGAAGGCAGGGGGGCAGAGGAGTCTTTTCTTCATGGGTCTCTTGATGTCCCTGCCCCAGGGGTGGTGCAGAGCCACTGCCAATCTAGCTCCTCCTCAGAGTCTCTGACACTGTAACCTTTCAGTGTCACCCTGCAGCTGAGCCACCTTGCAGAGCAGCTCATCTGCCTGTGCTCACCTTGCACGCCTGTTGTCTGCGGTGCTGGATGAGAGCACTGACAGGTTGCGGCATTCCCTGCAGCCAGAGACCCGCAGGCTTCTGGGGCAGTGCTGTGTGGGCTGCTGCCTCCTCTTCACAAGAGCTCACCGCTTCTGCCCGAGCTGATCCCATCTCTGTTTGCCCGCTCCCGTCTGCCAGCCAAGGAAAATGAACACAGAAAGCTGCCCGCACCAATGCCCACAGGCTGCAGCGCTCCGACCTCGCCCTTCCCAACGCACTGCATTCCAACAGCAGCACAGCTGCTGCCTGCCCCTCGCCGGCTGAGCACCACTGGTGCCACTGCCTGCCCCTCGCCGGCTGAGCACCACCGCTGGCACGGCCGGCCCCCCGCCGGGCA
>VWYK01130434.1:0-16055 GCA_013399775.1 Semnornis frantzii | reverse complement strand
GGCGGGGAGCATGACTCACCTGACAGCAGCTAGCAGCAAGGTCCATCACCTGCTTAGGGCATTCACCAACCATCCCCTGGAAGGCAGCAACATCTAAGCCATAATCCTGTGAGGAAGGGGGCAGAGGATATGGAAAAGACTTCAGCTTCCAAGCCCTTTAAAGCTCTTCATCCTTCTCAAGCTGTCAAAGCACAACACACTCAAGGCTTAAAGCTTTAGTCTCCAGCACAGGTACTTCATTGACAGCTGTGCAAAGGTACCAGGGCAGCATCAGCTCTGGTAAGGCTGCTTGGGAGGAAAATCAGCAGAGCTGGGAGCCTGCAGCATCCTTCTGCTTGTGCTGTGCTGTTTCTGCTGTGTCCTCCTGGAAAAGCACAGCCCAAAGGCAACCAGGGCCACAGAAGGGGAGACCAGGAGAGGAAACAGCCCAGGTGCTGAGCACTGGCTACTGAGGACAGGAACTGCAGGCAGCACCTGAGAGCCAAAGGGGTCCAGCAAGCTGCCTTCATAACTACCTCTCTGTCCTTTCAGAGTTCTGAGTCTCTGACATGAAGTTCTTCATCCTGTGAATATAGACAGGGGTCAGCTCCTATTTGGTGTCACAGAGATGTGGAATAATCTCTGATCACTGTGGGTTCTCTGCAGTGCTCCTTGGAAAACAGGAATTTACTGTTTCCTGCTGGATTTGTTGCCCCTGTTCAGGGTAAAATTTTCCTTCCCACTTGGTGGAAGGAAAATGTTGTAAATGTTGAAACCAAAAAGACCAAGTTCCAAAGGCAGCAGCTGCAGGGCACTGGAAAATAAACATGTGTGATGGAAGCTGTGTTTAGCCTGCTGCTCAGTGGGGAAGCAGGAATCACACAGAGCCACAGAGTGTTAGGGTTGGAAGGGACCTCCAGAGATCACCCAGCCCAATCTCTGCCAGAGCAGGGCACACAGGAACACATCCAGGCAGGTTCTGAATCTCTCCAGAGCAGGAGACTCCACAGCCTCTCTGGGCAGCCTGCTCCAGGCTCCAGCACCCTCCCAGGGACAAAGTTTCCCCTCCTGTTCCCCTGGCACCTCCTCTGCTCCAGCTTGCCCCCAGTGCCCCTTGTGCTGCCCTTGGCCACCCCTGGGCAGAGCCTGGCTGCATCCTGCCCGCACTGCCCTGCACATCCTTAGCACAGCACTGAGGGTAGTCCTCAGGCTCCTCTGCTGCCAGCTGCCAGCCCCAGTTGCCTCAACCTGACCTCACAGGAGATGTTCACTGCCTGCAGCAGCTTTGGCTCTGGGATGGACTCTGAATTTCAAGCAGTTCCCTGAGGTTCTCCTTGATCTGAGGGGCCCAGAACTGGACAGAACTGGACACAATATTCCAGATGTGGCCTCACCAGGGCAGAGGAGAGGGACAGGAGAACTTCACCTCTTCTCACCACTACCCTTCTAATGCACTTCAGGATGCCCTTGGCCTTCTTGCAAAAGCAAAATGAGGTACTTGGAATTAAGGCCTTTAAACAGAAATGCTTCATTTCCAACTGCTGATCCACAACATTTTTGAACATTCAGATGCACTGAACTCTTTACACTGAAAACATCCCAGAGAGAAACCCAACTGTGGACACAGAAGCCTGGGTACAGAATTGCCTGGGCCAGAGAGGAGCCGCAGTTTGGTACACAGAGAAAGCATCATTAGATGTGGCTGCAGAAACCATTACCTGAGTCCTGGGAAGTACTTCAGGGTCAGCTGAGATCCTGCCCAGAATTTCACACAGGACAATGCCAAAGGAGAACACATCCACCTGCAAGAGAGGTGGGAGAGCAGGAGGTGGGACAGGGCATGCAGAGGAGCAGGGCATAAGCACAGGGAATATCCACCACAACGTCCTTCCAAAAAGCCTATAGGAAATGGAGGCAGCAACTTCCTAACCCTGCTCTGGGCTCCCGAACCCAGAAACACCACAATGCCCCCAGAGGACAGGCTCAGGCAGCCAGGCCCCTGCCCTTAGTCTGCCTGGTGCTGCTACAGCAGCCCTGGCAGCCCCTCCAGCCTCTCTGAAGGGTTCACCAAGCTCCCTCCTCAGAGGGGCTCCACTGCGTCTGTGCACAGCACCAACTCATGTGCCCAGAAGTGGAACTTAACAAGGGCACAGAAGGAACTTCCACATTGCTGAGCAGAGCAACGGTAGCAAAGCAAAGGTTCCCTCCCCCCACCAAATGAGGGAAGGGCTTCTGCCTCTGGGAGCTGTCAGCAGCAAGCGGTGGAGACATCTCCACACTCGGCTGGGAGCTGTGAGGATGAGCAGAGAGCAGGGCAGCGGTGCCAGCAGTGGCAGCGGTGCCAGCAGTGCCAGCAGTGCCAGCCATACCTTCCGGTCATAGGGCTCCCCCCGTAGCATCTCAGGAGCCATCCAGAAAGCAGAGCCCACCAGAGACAGCTTCCTCTCCACATCCTTCACAGGCAGCTCCACCACCTCCCTGGCCAGCCCAAAGTCGGTCACCAAGGCCTCGTGGCCCTGCGGCGTTGCTCGGACAAGGCAGTTCTGAAAGGAGTCCACAGGGCACAGCATGAGCCCTCTGGCACAGCAGGGCCTGCACCTGGTGGCCCTCAGCCCTCCCCTGGCTAGGGGGCACCCGGGCAGCACAGATGGGACATGCAGGGCAGGTGAGGGTTGCACCAATTGCACCTGACGCCAGGGAAAGTCCTCTGGAGAAGATGATATAACCCAGAACCTTCTGCCTGAAAGAGCCCTGCACACGGGCATTTGACCTTGCCCATGGTTCAGCCAGAGGCAGGCAGGATGGCAGCCACGGCCCTCACTGCTCACAGCCCCAAGAGGGCTCTCTGCAGGAATTCCCAAATCCCAGCTCTTTTAGCCTGTTCAGCTGCCCAGGATTTCCTCCTTGGCATCTGCTCCCAGGGAACCAGCAGAAGTCTTCCCCAGAGGTTCTGGATCTGGAGTGGGCACATCCCCTCCAGTGATCATTCTCCCCTCAAACTTCTGCCAACAGCACTGCACACTTCCTAGGCTGCCCTGGGAAAGGACTAACCTCTGCCAGCACTGAAGAGCTGCAGGGAGGCAGAACTGAAAGGCAGAGGCTTCTGGCACTTTCCACAAGCAGGTCTGGCACACTCCTGAGCACAGTCAGCAGCCAACAGAAGATGTCTTTGTCGTGCCTCAGAGCACAGCAGCACCGTGGGCAGGGCAAGCCAAGCTCTGCCCTGGCCCTGCCTGCCGCTTGCAGCGGTGAGTGCCTGAGCCAGGCAAGCAGCCTGGGCCACACAAGTGAGCTCCACTGCCCTCCTGCTGCCTCTCAGGAGTGCACACTGCACTGCCTTCCTGATTGCCAACATCCAGCAACACGCCAAGCTTCTCTTGACAGGCTCTCAGAGCACCAAGAGAGGTGGGCATGAGGGACACTGCCTGTGCAGCACCAGCTGCAGGCACTGGCAGGCTCCATCTCCATGGCTCACCAAGCCAGCCTCTAGTGTCAGCTGGCACAGGTAAGGATGATGCCAGTGGACAGCCCCTCAGCCCACAGTCCCTGTGGTACCATGGGCACACTGCAGATCCACCTGAGGTCTGGACAGTTTTGCCCAAGAGAGGCCAGTCAGGCACTGCTCCACCATGCCACAGCACTGGCAGGGGAAGAGCCAAATCAAAGCCTGTCTCCGTCGACAGACCTGGGGATGGCAAAGCCCCAGGGCCGGTCCTGCTGCCACCAAGGAGTGTGAGCCAAGACAAGGCAGCAGTTCCCCAGACAGGGCTGCTACAGCAGGAACATGATGTGTTTCTGCATTACACACAGAGCACCTCTCCAGATACCAGTCTCCACAGCTGGCAAGCTGCCAGGATGTGAAACCTGTGGAGCTGACCACCCCAAAATTGTTGACCTGGACTCTATGGCTCAAGGAAGAACAACTTCCCTGGGCCTGACTGAGGAGACATCTCCTGAGTTCTGCCAGTGCTCTGCACACAGACAGGGACCACCTCACTTGGCTCTTGCTCCCAGAGCTTCCTACTCACTGCGAGCAGGAAAGGAAACCTCTACACCTGGCAGAGCTTCCCTTGAAGTGCATGGCAGCCCTGTGCACTGCTGCACCCTCTCCCCTCTGCTTCCTTTGCCGATGGCAGCAGCAGGAGCTGCAAGGTGGTTTCATTTGCCTGGGGCTCCTGCTTAGTGACGAATGCAAAGCAATGCTGAGCTTGATCAAGAAAGCTTCCTCACCTGCCAGAGGCATCAGCATGGAGCAGAGGACCAGCAGAAGGTCTGAGGACCCCTGGTTACAACCCTAGGGAGTCCTGAACAGTCCCCTAACAGAGTTTCCTTCAGCAGTCCAGGAGTGATGTCCCCTTTCCAGTTGCATACCTTGGAGTTGAGGTCTCGGTGGTAGATGTTCTTGGAGTGCAGGTAGATCATGGCCCTGGTGATGTCAGAAGCTAACTCCACTTTTTCCTTCCACATCAAAGCAATCTCTTTGCTGGCCAGGAGCTGCTCCAGGCAACCCCCATTCACATACTGTGAACAGAGACAAAAAGCAGGTGGAGTGTGACTAGCCATGTCCCCATCATAGGAGCTGTCCTGGAGCTTCCTGCTGCTGAACCCTCCCTCACCAACCTAGGGGCCTCTCCTTTGGGATGCAGATTGGGAATGCCGAGGCAGGAGTGGCAGTGCAAACACCCCCTCGTACCACAGCAAGTCACTGCTGGTCCCTGGGCCCCACTGCAAGGACAGCTGTGCCAGACTGTCAAGGGCTCAGGGAGGGCTTATTTTGACACTACCAGCACAGCCACAAGGTCAGAACTCCCCAAGGCCAGCTCAGGCTTTCACATTAGACCACACTACCATTACGGAGCCACCCTGGAGACCCTGCCACTCTCTCGGCTTCTCCTTCCACTTGTGCCCTTCATCCCCAGCTCCTCTTCTCCCCACCAGACAGCCCCTTCTGGGCCTTTGGTGGTGTCACACCAAGGTGAAACACATTTTAGCTATCCTGCCTGAATTTTATAGCTCTGAGACCTGCTGTAGGGCAGAAAGGATCAAAAGCCCTTGCAAGGCAGCTTTGCAAGTCCAGAGCCATTCACAGACACAGGAGCCTGAGAGGTAGAGGTTTGTGGCCCAGGGTGTCTGCCACCACTCCTGCCAAAGAGCCACAGGGCCCTGCCTGCCCACACACTTACAAGCAAGAAGCCTTTACCTCCAGGATGGGGTAGAGCTTCTCGTCCTTCACACATATGCCAAGGTACCTGAGCAGAACAGCACACAGAGACAAGACACTGAGGTTCAGCTCAATCCCCCATGGCAGGACTGCCTTAGGGGCACTAAGCCAGCTCCAGCCTCTGCCAGTGTCCATGCCCGCAGTTGGAGGCTGTGCCCACCTGACGATGTTGGGGTGGGACAGCTTCTGCAGCAGGCTGATCTCCCGCACTATCACCTCCTGCTCCACATCCTTCTTGTAGATCTTCACCACCATCACCTTGCAGGCAGCAGCCTGGGTCACCTGCAGTCAGGGTCGGAGCAGGACACCTCTTAGCTTGCTGAGGTCTGCCAGCAACCCTGGGCAGCAGCATCCCTTGCCAGGAGGAATCTGCTGTCCCCTAGGTGAGAGCAGGGCTGGGCAGCAGCGAGCGCAGGGAGTTGCTGTGGGACAGGTAGTGGTCCCCTGGCTCTCAGCCATGGCAGGACCACCCAGGGCCCTGCTATGCAGCTGGTGTCACTGGGCTGGGGACCCAGGCAGGAGTTTTCATGCCCCATCACAGAGCATGGCTACTTCAACGTTTCAGCCCTCAGTGAGGCTCATGTCTCAGGTGTGGCTCACACTGAGGCCTGGCAGCTCCCCTCAGGGCAGCCACTGTTCAGCTTCCCCTCCTGTTGAGGGCTGAAGAGTTTTGGTTGGTTGGTGTAAGAGAAAAAAATACTCTAGACACAGCAAGAGCTGGCTTGAGAGTAGCACTCTGAGTCCCACTGTGTCGCCCTCTGCTCTCTGTGATCAGCACTTTATGGATGGGGTTAGCAGACCAGGTGAGGAGAACAAAGAGCTGCATATAAGACCCAGCTGGGCTCGGAGGAGAGAAAGGCTCAGTAGCATCATTGCCACAGACCCAACTGTCTTGGGAGTCACAGGAACTGCTGCTCCCCTTCTCAAGGAAGCAGTCTGAGAGTCAATGTCACCACTGAGATAACTGTGCAGGCTGCACGGAAGCCAAGACTCTGACACCTTCACCTGATGGGATTCCATCACCACAGCCTGTGGGTCACTGATCATCAACTGCAATTGCACAGGGCTAAAGGTAAGAGATGCCAGCAGTCATCTCAGCCCAGAGCCTGGGAGTGCCCTTGTGCCCAGCACAACACATGGAGTAGCTGGAATAGGAAATCCTTTCAGGAGAGCTAATCCTGTTAGCTCTGCACAAGCTCTGGTAGACTCAATGAGCTACACTGAGCCTCCAGGTGAGGCTGCACGTCCCAGCTGGACACCAGCAGAGTTCACAGCCAGGGCCAGTGGAGCTGTTGAGCCTCCTGTGCACAGGGCAAGGGAAACTCCAGCCTGGTCTGGAGAAGCAATGACTGAAATCAAGGATACACCCACACACCAAAAAAAGATGATGGGCAAAAGTAACAGGTGCAGAAGGTCTCTTCTAAAACCACAGGCCCTAAGACTTCAGTCTGGCCCACCTGGAGCAGCCCTTGGGGTACTCTGAGCCATGCAAAATGCCTGCTTTTGTCCTGGCTGGGTGTGAGAACCTGGCAAGAGCAGGGAGGCCTCCAAGATCTTCTCACTTCACACCAACAAGTGTTGAAAGGTCTGGTGCCAGTCTTGAGTGCAGAGAAAGAGGTGAAAATCTGGCACTGGCAAGATGCAGAAAGCCAGGGAGTGAGATTCTGCTTCCTAGCGTGGGTGAGGCTTTCTGAAGGCCCACAGGGAAAGAGGTTGCTCAGAGGCTCCCTTTATGCCCTCTAGCAGCCTCAGAAAAAGAAGCAGAAATGCTACATTTGTGCTCTTGAGCACTCAGGCCCCTGCAATGAAAGCAGCTTTTTGCTTTCCCTGAGAGAAGTCCACACTTGAGCAGCTCCTCAGAGCACACACAACACTAAGGCAAAGAGGGGAGGTCACCTTCTGCCTAGGCCATGCAATACATAATCCACAGAGCAGAAGGCTGTGCCAGACCTCCTGAGTCTGACTCACTAGGCAGAGCCAAGAGAATCCTCTTTCCTCAGCCAAGCCACATAGTAACATCTCCTGAGAATGGACTTGAAGCAAGGACAAAGGAAGGTCAAAGCAGAGGCAGCCAGCACAGCCCTTTGGGAGGCTCTGTCCTTGATGGGGGAGGCTCTGCCAGACAGTGTCTGCTGGCCAGGGCTGCAAACGACCACCCCAGTGGTGCTCCACAGGAGTGCTGCTGGTCAAGCCTGAGTCCACACAGGCCTGGCTGGCCAGCCAGTCAGGGCAGCTGGCTGCAGTCATGCTTGAGTCCCCAGGCAAATCCAAGCTCCACACAAGGCTGTCCCTGTCCCAAGGCTCCTCTCCTGATTTCTCCTCTGCCCACTGCATCCCACCCCAAAGCTGCTTGGTTTTTACATCTCTTTTTCTGTCTCTGCTTCAAGAAGATGATTTCCATTCAAGAGCTCCCTCCAGCCTGTCTTCTGCTGAAATTTCATTCAGTGACAGGACAGAAAGAAAATGTCAGGCAGGAGGAAGCAGGAACTGTTACTATGAAAATCTGCTGGGTGGAGGAAGAGAAGGCAATGGCAATGGCACTGTGGAGGTGGGGAACAGCTGCTGGAGGAGGCTGTGGTGGGACAGGGACTGCTCACATCCTGCTTTGCTCTGCAGCAAGCTGCCACAGGCCTGTGTCTGCAGATCCCCTTTGAGCAGCTTCATTACACTGTTCCTGGACCTAACCAGCCAGGAGATTTATCTCAGCACTAAGCCCAGGTGCAGTCGAGGAGACAGGGCCTGGAGGAGCAGCCTGTGGTTATTCAACTTGCTCATTTTCTGTAACCCCATGGCCAGGTCCTGCCTGGCTCCATTAGTTTCAACCAGAGACATGCTTATGCCAGTCAGGGATCTCACCGAGAACATGCCACAGCACTCCTCCAGCAGAACCATCTGATGCTGGCCCAGGATGAACCTGTGCCCATGGTGTCATGGTCAAGCTGAATGGTTGAAGCCATTGGCAGAGTCAGGCTCAGTTTGTTTCTTTGTTTCCACTGGATCTGTGTCACATCCCAACAAGCAAGACCCATGCCAGCAACCCCAGCCTGAAGGGCTGTTAGAGGGGAGACAAAGTGGGCAGCCTTGGGCATGCTGCAGAACAATGTGGCACCTGCTCTGAGCCTCACTGCCAGTCATGAAGCATCTCCTTTGGCTGCCTGCTCATGCAGCAGTGACCACTGAGGGCTGCAGGGGCCACCCCCTGCCCAGACAAGCAGCACTGGAAGGGGAGCAGAGCTAGCAGCAAAGCTTAGCAGCACCCCAAATCCTGTGCTTGCTCTGAGCTGGTTAAACAAATTCCCACACCAGTGGAGCTTGGTGCAGGGAATGACTCACAACAGCCCCAGAGGGAGCAGCAGCTTTGCTTCGGTGCCACACGACCTGCAGAGAGCCCAGGGTCTCATGGCATGAAGAGAGCAGAGGCAGAGGGGGATGCAGCCTGTCCCAGTCTGACCCTACCCCAGGTCCCCTGCTCCAGCACCACTGTAACCCGAGGGACCAGTTGGAGCGGGGTGGCAGTGCTGGCAGCTGCACAGGCCACGGGGCTCAGGCATTTGACATTCCTTTTCTCTGTAGGTTTTGCAGAAAACCTGCAGCAAGCAGCCTCAGCTCAGCCCATGCCCAGCTCAGACTCACCCTGCAGGGTGAGACCATATAGCTCGACGAGCTCTGACCGGGCAGGTCCTCCCATCCTTTGTCAGCGCAGGAGGGGAGATGCGCACCAGAGGGGATGTGCTGGGAGCACAGAGGAGGATGTCCTGTCCCGTCCACCCTCACCCCCATCCGACCCAGCAGAGCGAGCTGGATGGGATGCGGGCAGGGAAACAAACTTGGGTCAGATTCCTCAGGCAAGGCAGCACCTACGCGGCCGCTCCCGCACGGTGTGGCGCTGCCTGCGAGTCGCTTTACCTTGTAGACCTTGGAGAAGAAGCCGCTGGCGATCAGCTCGGCGCTGAAGCTCTCCCAGAACTCCAACCTGCGCACGGCTCTGCGCAGCCGCCCCCAGCGCTCCGGGCGGCAGCAGGGCTGGGAGGGCTCCGCGCAGGGCTGCGGGCACAGCTCCGGCGCCGCCAGCGCCGCCTCGCACATGCCGGCAGCGGAGCTGCAACACAGACCAGAGCAGGTGAGACAGCAGCAGCAGCAGCATCTGGGCATCATCACACGGACACTGCACTGCAGGCTAGGGCTGGACACAGGAGAGGAACCAAGGCACTGAGATCACAGAATGACAGAAAGCCTCCAGCTGGGAGATACCTCCGAGCCCATCCAGTCCAGCCGTCAACCCAGCACTGCAGGCTCAGCACCAAACCATGTCCCTCAGCACAGCTCCACAGGCTGCTGGAACACCCCCAAGGATGGGCACTGCAGCACTGCCCTGGGCAGCCTGGGACAAGGTTCGAGAACCCTTCCAGTGCAGAAATCTTTCCTGAGCTCCAGCCTGAGGCTCCCCTGGGGCAGCTTGGAGCCATTGCCTCTGCTCCTGTCCCGTGCCACCAAGTAGCAGAGGCTGCTCCTTCCTCGCTGCAGGGGGCTGCAGACAGCAGCAGGTAAGGGCTGGGAGCTGGGGCATGCAGGCAGAAGCACCGAGCAGGGCAGGGATCCCTGGCACAAACTGCAGGCAAACTCCAGGCAGAGACTCAGGGACTGCCACACACAGGAATGACAGCACAAACTGCTGAAAGCAGCCAGACCCCGAGGTTGTGACCACAAACAGTCCCACACAGACTGCAGAAACCCAGTCACAGCAAAATCAACATGGCACACGGGCTCCTGGCTGAGTGCATGGCAAACACCTGCAGAACCAAAGCCCCAGAACTGCTCCTGCACAGGGGGGATGGCTGCCATGGTCACAGGGCAGCACTATCAGGCACATGGAAGAGGTTACAGGGCCATAGCTTTACCACTGCTCTGACTCAAGGACAGGCAACCAAGGAATGTCCTGTAACAGGACACAGCTGCAGACTGTCTTGGGACAGTCACTGCTGCTGCCAGCCAGCACCATCTGAGACACAGCCATGCCAGGCACCCTCCCGTGCAGCTGTGCCCGGGCACCGCGCACAGGCGAAGGGAAGAGGCTCAGTGGAGAAGGGAACAGGACTCAAATCAATCACATCCTGTGCTGCTAGAGCCACCCCACTCTGGCTGTGTCATGTCACCTTCCCACAGGGCTGATTCACCCAGATTCTGAAAGTATCTCTCCCTGGTGTGCCAAACAGGGCAGGAGGGCTTGGGGTATGGCTGCTGCAGGGCAAGACCCCATCACAGGCTGGTGGCAGGGTGCAGCAATGGGCTTGTGCTGCCCAAGGTCATGCTCTGCATTCAGGGTCAAGAGCAGGAGGGCAGATAGAGGAGGTACTGGAGCCCAAGGCTAAGACTGCAGCTCGCACTCAGGTAGTGAGGCACAGAGGAGCTTCTCCATATCCTGCACAGATGGTCACGACATAAAGAGATGCCAGCACTGTCTGACAGATCCCCCTGACCCCAAGCCCCCGACAAAGCATGGAGAAGGAATGGCAAAAGGTCACCCTGAGCACCAGAGCCATCTCCGAAGACACACTCTCAGGGTTTGCCTTCTCCTGTCCCAGCCCTGGATGCAGGTTTGCCCCCTCCTGCTGACTCAGATGTCCAAACAGTAACACAAGCCATAACCTCCTGCCACAGTGCCAGACACTTGCTGGCAGACCTGTGGTGGAGCAATCCCAAATATTGCTCTGGCTACCAGAGCCACACTTACCTGGCAGGGTCTGAAAGCATCTCTCTACTTTGGCACCTGCTGGTAAGCAAAGAGGATCCTCTCCCCAGTAGAGCAGCACAGCTGCAGCTGCCCTGATCCCAGCCACCACTCTCCTGCCTGCAGGGTGACTTGGGCACAGCCACAACACATCCCCTTGGGCAAGGCAGGCTGCCTAGGGCTGTGTCCTCCAGAGGCAATGATTTCCTTTTCAGAGGCCTCTCTGTTCAGTGCTTTTGCCACGTACCATCTCCTCCTGCCATGACCCAGTTCATCAATTGCCTCTTTGTCCAGCAGAAGTCCCTGCAGCATCCTCAGCATGCCAGGAATGGCTCCTCACACTATGGCCCTGAGCGAGAGCCGAGTCTTTAATTTCTTCTTACCAATGTGGCTGTTTGTCCCCAGATGAGTGCTGACATGTAGGATGGGGGAGAAAGTGCTCTTTTGAAATGCCAGGATTTATTTGAAGGCTAAGAGCCAGGGAGGGACAGGGAGGGAATGGCAGGATGGGGAGCAGAAAGGTCGCAGGGGACAGCCCACAGCTCCAGGCAGCAGGGCAGGGCACATTCCTGTGTCACCCAAAGTCCTGCTGTTGTCTGAGCAGGCAAAGTGCTGGGATGCTGCCCCCCAGCTCCAGTGCTCCCAGCTCCAATTCTGCCCACGGAGGAGAGACCAGGCTTGGGCACAGCAGGTTTGTGCCATTCGAGGCTGCCCTGCCCACAGGCAGAAGGCAGACAGGACAAGTGTCCCTCTCACCCTCTGGGGAAACCACCCAAGGCCCCAGCAGGCAGCTGTGCTGCAGCACACCAGGGGCTCTCTCTGCACCCAGTGGCCAACTGGCACCTCCCAGGGCAGCGAGGAGCACTGAGACAGCAGCTTCTGGGCAGCTGAGAAGCGAGGGCATGCTGTGAGCTGTCACTGCAGGGGACCCACTCCTGCCACATCAAAACCATCAGCTGAGCAGCTGCTTGGAAAAGCAGACCTGGGGCACCCTCCAGCTCCCACAGCTGTGCACAGACACTCAGAGACCCCACCCAGGCTCCGTGGCAGAGATGCAGGCAGCAGGCATCAAACACTTCTCACTGCCCAAACTTCCCAGCGAAGGTAAGGATACAGCTGCCAGCCTGCCCCCTGGCACTGTGCCCAGGGTGGTTTAAGCCATATGGGTTTGTGGTTTGCTCCTGCAGCATGTGCTGAGGTGCATGGGCAATGCTCCCTGCACCCCACATTGTCCTGCTCTGCCCATGCTGCTCCTCAGCTCAAATCCAGAGAATACAGGAAATTATAAGATTGGGCTAAGGTCGATGAGCAAAGCACCTCAGCAGCCACTCCTATTGATCTCTGCACACAAGCTGACTTCCACAGAATGACAGAAAACATCCAGCTGGGAGACACCTCCCAGCCCATCCAGTCCAGCCATCAACCCAGCACTGCAGAGCCAACACCAAACCATGTCCTTAAACACCAGCTCCATGTCCCTCAGCACAGCTCCACAGGCTGCTGGAACACCCCCAGGGATGGGCACTGCAGGACTGCCCTGGGAAGCCTGGGACAAGGTTTGAGAACCCTTCCAGGGCAGAAATATTTCCTGCGGTTCAGGCTGAGCCTCCCCTGGGGCAGCTTGGAACCATTGCCTCTGCTCCTGTCCCTTGGCCCCAAGCAGCAGAGGCTGCTCCCTCCTCACTCCAACCTCCCTGCAGGCAGCAGCAGAGAGCAATGAGCTCTGCCCTCAGCCTCCTCTGCTCCACCTGCATCCCCCCANGCCATTGGCCTGGTTGGCCACCTGGGCACAGCTTCCTCATGCTCAGTCACTGCCAACCAACACCCCCAGGTCCTTCTCCAGACTGCAGCTTTCCAGCCACACATCCCCAGGTCTGTAGCTCCCCATGGGGTAGTTGTGACCCAGGGGCAGGCCTGGCACTTAGCCTTGTTGCACTTCACACAATGAGCTTTGGCCTTTGGCTCTCCCCTGTCCAGACCCCACGATAAAGCTTCCCTAGCCTCTAGCAGGACACAGCCACCCAGCTTGGTATCATCTGCAGACTGACTGAGGGTGCCCCAATGCCCTCAGGCAGACCATTGGTAAGGACATGCAAGAGGACAGGCCCTGCAGCTGAGCACATCAGTGGTGACTGGCACCAGGCATGTTCCTTTCCATTCCCCAGCACTCTTTGGGCCCAGCCCACTGGGCCCACTACAGAGGGCACTGAGCCAAGCCTTGTGCCAGGTGTTGCTGGAGGGCACTACTCTGCCTCCTGCATTCTGGCTTTCCACAGCAGACACCAGCAAGCAGCAGACACCTCCTGCAGCACAGTTACAAATGTTGCCACTTAAGCAAAACCAAAATGGATTTGCTGACCAATATGATGCTGCTGATCTCTAAAACTGGCATTGCCACTTTTGAGTTATTGGCCCATTAAAAACCAAGGAGAAAGAACTAATTTCTGAGTATTCCTGGCCTGGGGAGAAGGCTAAACACAGAGTACAGCTCCTGCTGCCCAGTGCCAGGCTGGTTTATCACAGATAAAGTAGTGACTATCACCAGTGTGAGGATGCCAGGAGCAGCCCTGCAGCCACCAGCTGGCAGCACCAGCAGTGCCCAGCTGGCTTACCCTGGCTGCCTGTTACACAATTGGCTTTCTGCAGGCATCCTCACACACATGAGCACAGCCAGTCTAGGTCTGGCTGTTTCCTTCAGGCTAACTCAGACACACTGCATCTCTCCAGGGTCTCTCCAGACAGTCTTCTGTTGGGAAAAAAAGAAAAAAGACTGAACGAAGAAGGCAAATTCTTCTCTCCACAGGAAGGCAAAGCCAAGGGAAGGATGCAGCAGGGCCAGGGGACACCTGCATCTCCTTGGAGCATGAACACATCCCTCACAAAACTCAATCGGTCCAGGCCAGGGTAAGCTGCTGCCAGGAGAAATCGTTTTCACTTTCAAGTGCTGCTGCTGGTAACAAGGACAACTGTGAGCCACAGAGCTGGACCAAACCCTGCCTTCCTGGCACAGCACCGTGCCCCCAGGGCCAGGATCACATCCTGGATGCCCACCCCAGCTTCCAGTTAGCTGCTCTGACTTCAAATGTGTCCCTTGCCAGGTGGGAAAGAACCTATCATTCTGCTGAGGGGAGATGCCAACTGTGCCAAGGACATTGTAAGAGCCAGCAAATGGGAACTCAGAGGATCCAGGGGCAGAGGGAAACACAGGCCCATAGCAGAACCAGCCAGCACGGGACATAAAGCCCTTCCAAAACCTGGGACAGTCCAAAGCCTCCACGCATGTGTTGCTGAGAGGACCTGAGCACTGCAAAACCTGCTCAGGACACACTCTCTTGATCCCACCTGAGTTAGAAACAAGATTCTTGCTACTCTGAAAGCAACCTAATCAAAACCTCGGGGGAGAGCTCTGTGGGTGGTGCTGCCTACCAGGGGAGGACAAGCTCTGAAGATCTTCTGGCCCTAAGGTATCTGCCCAAGGCTTTGGACTGAGTCTGAGAGGCTATGACTGCAGCCTGAGAGCTCCTGCAGGTAAGCAGGGAGGGACTGACTGCTGCAGCTCTGCCTGCCCCATCCCCACGAGGGGAGACACAGTTAGTGCCCTCCTCACCCAGTGAGCCCTGACCTCCAGCTCCCCTGTGCCCACCCCCACTGAGCTGAGTCCCACCCGAAAAGGGTTTCACAAAGCCAACAAAGGCCTTCAGGCAGCTGAGATGCAGATTTGCCTTCAGCAGGCTCTGAAGCCTTCCCAGAACTTGGTTGCTCTGCACCCATCTGGGCAGGTGCAACCCAACCATCTGCCAGGGGCTCTGCAAGGAGCCCTCCTCAGTAACACCCACACAGAAGTGCCACAACACTGCCTGCCAGATGGGGACTTGGTGAGGAGGAAGAGAAGCAATGAGAACAAGGAAAGCCACAGTGAGGCAGGCAGCAGGGAGGGCTGTGAGCTGCTCTGCCTTGCACTGATGATCCACAGGGCACACGGATTGCTCTCTACGGGACAGAGAAGAGCAGAGAGAGGCCTAACAGCTCAGCAGCCACAAGCCCAGGCCCACACTGTTCCTGCCTATCTCTGCTCCCTCTCCATGCCTTTTCTGGGATTTTTATTTTAAACCCGAAGGCTCGGGGTGCAGAAGCCCTGGTTGGTGTCACCTGGCACTGCCCTCAGCAGCACAGGCAAACCTCACCCTCTGTTGGCATTGCTGCTGCACAAAGGAAGCAGCAGAGCAGGGCCTGTGGGCGTTCAAAAGGAAGCTCAGCAGTGGGAGCTGCCAAGTGCTGGAGCTGCCTGCAACATCCACAGCCACCCCCACCCCAGCCACAGAGATGCCTTCTGTGCCCACACTGCTGAGACCTTTCCTGCAGCATCTGAGAGCCAGCGCTGCAGCCTGCCCCTGCCACAGCCCAGGGGTGAGGGCAGGGACTGCCCAGCAGGCAGCGAGGGTGGTGGAGGCTGTGCTGCCAGCAGCCCAGGGGTGAGGGCTGGGACTGCCCAGCAGGCAGCGAGGGTGGTGGAGGCTGTGCTGCCAGCAGCCCAGGAGTGAGGGCTGGGACTGCCCAGCAAGCAGCGAGGGTGGTGGAGGCTGTGCTGCCACAGCCCAGGGTGCCCCTTGCAAACTCAGCCATGCCTCGCAGCAGGTGCCCTTCCATGCCCTTCCACAGCTCAGCTACTCTGTGCTGTGTCCACAGAAGCCAGCAGGTTCTTCTTAGCCCCAGGATTGCTCTCAGTGGCCAGCCCTAAGCTAGACCACAGGCTCAGGCTGCCACACTGCTGGCAGATCACCTCCAGCTGAAGGAGCCTCTGTGCCTGTCTCCTCCCAAATGCCAAAGGTAGTGACAGCTTCTCGTTGCAAACAGCCATTTGGGCTCATATCCACTCATAAAGCACAGTGTGTCAGGGGCTGGAAGGGACCTCTGGAGATCATCCAGTGCAGCCCTCCACCACCACCACCACCACCAGAGCAGGGGCACCCAGGGCAGGGCACACAGGAACACATCCAGGCAGGTTTTGAAGTCTCCAGAGAAGGAGGCTCCACAGCCTCTCTGGGCAGGCTGCCCCAGGGCTGCAGCACCCTCACACCAAACAAGTGTCTTCACAACTTGAGGCAGAACCTCCTGTGCTCTAGCTTG
>VWYK01130426.1:5411-18128 GCA_013399775.1 Semnornis frantzii | reverse complement strand
ATTCTTTGACATAAAGGCTCCAAGCTTCCAGTTCAGCTAATCCAGATTTAGGATTGTAAACCAGGAATCAAGTGAAGTTTAGTTGGAGTTTTTGATTCATGAGGCATCCTTGGTTTTCTTTTAGCTTTGGAGTGTCAGGCAAAAGCTGCCTAACCTGTTGTAAGGAAATGCTGATGGTTTTGAGCTGCTGAGCCTGAATGTCCTCCCCTTTGTCAAAACTGATTCCATAACCACCCCTGTAGCTGCTGCCCTGGTAACAAAACACAAGGTGATTCCTGTGGTGAATTTCAAGCAGATGCTTACACAGCTCATTGCAAAGCTGTGCTCTGGCAAATGCTGGCCACAGCACTGCAAAAAGAAATCCTCTGTACCCATCAGGGCACTGGTGCTGGCTGGTGATTGGGACCCAGCAGAGGAGCTCAAAAAGCAGGTAATTCAGTACCAGTGTCTCAGAGGGGGCTCAGGTCATCTTGGGAAAGACAAACCAGTCACTTGGCACTTCAGCACCAGGCAGATTGGTGAGGAACTGCAATGAGGAGTGGAACTGATGAATATGGATGGATTGATAGATTTGAGATGAGTCACAGAAGTATCCTGTGACACTCATCAGTGCTCTCTGAAGATGGAGGTTTGCTGATGAACCTGTCCACCCAGGGCACTGGGACTTCAGAAACAAGGTTAACAAAGGCTTTCAGTAACAACTACTGAAGAAGTTTCCCCCTCTCTTAACCCAAAGAACTTCTGTCTCTATCCTGTTCTAACCACACAATGTAAATGAATATTTTAGCAGATTATTGGGCAGGGCTGGGTGCTAGGTTGGACTGGATGAACTTGGAGAACTCTTCCAACTTGGTTGATTCTATGATTCTATGATTTAAGTATAAAGCCACAATGCAGAGATGCAGGAAATGAACAGTGCTGAGTGCCTGGGTGAAGATCAGATGGTATCCAGGGCTGATAAATGGAAATCAATCCACCTGAAAGAACAAGAACTCTGATCTAGCTCTCTGTGTTTAATGACAGATGTTCAAACACAGCATTGTCACACAGAAATCAGACTTTGGTACAAAAGGTACTGGAATTTTTATTTTATTTTTTTTTTTTTTGGTCAGCAAGGCAGAGGCAGAATACTGCTGTGGCACAGAGTTAAGTGAATAGCTCCAAGAAAGTCTACACAATAAAAACCCACTCAGGTGGGTTATTGAAAACACTACCATAGTATCCTAATTGTTTTCAAAAGTGTTTTGGAGGAAAGAAAGAAAAGAAAGAAAGAAAGAAAGAGGAAGGAAGGAAGGAAGGAAGAAAGAAAGAAAGAAAGAGGAAGGAAGGAAGGAAGGAAGAAAGAAAGAAAGAAAGAGGAAGGAAGGAAGGAAGGAAGAAAGAAAGAAAGAAAGAGGAAGGAAGGAAGGAAGGAAGAAAGAAAGAAAGAAAGAGGAAGGAAGGAAGGAAGGAAGAAAGAAAGAAAGAAAGAGGAAGGAAGGAAGGAAGGAAGAAAGAAAGAAAGAAAGAGGAAGGAAGGAAGGAAGGAAGAAAGAAAGAAAGAAAGAGGAAGGAAGGAAGGAAGGAAGAAAGAAAGAAAGAAAGAGGAAGGAAGGAAGGAAGGAAGAAAGAAAGAAAGAAAGAGGAAGGAAGGAAGGAAGGAAGAAAGAAAGAAAGAAAGAGGAAGGAAGGAAGGAAGGAAGAAAGAAAGAAAGAAAGAGGAAGGAAGGAAGGAAGGAAGAAAGAAAGAAAGAAAGAGGAAGGAAGGAAGGAAGGAAGAAAGAAAGAAAGAAAGAGGAAGGAAGGAAGGAAGGAAGAAAGAAAGAAAGAAAGAAAAGGAAGGAAAAAAAGCGAGCCAGGATTTAATTCCAATGAATTAGAAGAGGATGCAAAAGTCACTGAGTGAAGTTTGCACTTTCTTTGTTGTTTTCTCCAGTAAACCTTTCAGTTTGATTCAGAAGCTCATTTGGGGATGCAATTGCTTCAGTGATGTGCTGAGGAGCTGCAGTTGGGTTTAGGGCAAAGCAATAAGCACTACTCCTGCGGAATACTCGTGGAAGGATTTGCCTTTCAATGCGTTTGTTGATTCTACTCAAACCGCTTACTCATACACTTCCTACCAGCTCCACTGGTTGACCTAAAAATGCCATCATCTGATTAAATAGAAAAGCTACAAAATATTAGGTTTGGTTTAGAGTATTTTATCCACTTAAGGAAAAAAAAAAAAATCTTTTCCACCCTAAAGTACAAAGATTTCAGACAGGAGCACTGTACTGTGTTATCCATGGTACCTACCACCTCATCTTTGCCTTTTATGTTCTCCTTAACTGATCAATTGTGAACTCTCTTGGTCACTTTTCTATTGTTGTTTGATCTCTATGCCTGTGGAGTTGTTACTGTGAGGAGTTACTCCAGCATTAGGAGCTCTGAAGGAATCTAATATCTGCTAACTTCTTGCCTTGGAGAACAGTGAAGGTTTTCAGTTTAGTTTCTTTTTTCCTTTTTTTTTCCCCTGCAATAAATGTTGTTAGTGTGAGCTGTCTTTTTTTTCTGTTTGTTTTCCTCTGTGGACAACAGTTGGCAACTTGTCCCTGAAAGAAGTTTAAAGGTGCCATTTGAGTTCACAGACCTCAGATACTCTTTTCCCAGCAAGCCTTGAAGTGTTCATTCTGCAAAAGGGGTACATTTTTATTTCTTTGGACCTTTGTCCTCATGACAGTACTCTGAAGGTTGCTGTCATGGTTATTCTGCTTGCTATTGCAGTGAGTACTGGGCCAAATTTGAGATAAAAACTGCCCTAGAAGTGTAAAAAATGTCTTGGACCACCCTGGCTTTAAAAGCTCATAGGCAGAGTGAATTCCCAGGTAAAGGAATGACAACTGTGGAGCAAAGGTTCTCTTGGGAGTTCAAGCACTTCAGCATGAGACCACCCTTCTCATGCCTGCACTCCCTGCTTCAGTCATTCAGCTCTAAGTGTGCCAAGCACTGGAGGTCCATCATGGGAAGTCTCACCTGCCTGCCACTGCCCCCACATGCTTTGGCAGCAGCAGCAGGTGTCTGGGGTTCATGTCTCAGGTGTAACTCTGAGGGAGCCTCTTCCATTGACTAGGGCCCTGCTAGCTTTGATGGCCACTGCTTTTGTGCCTCCCTAACCCCCCTCTGGCCCTGCCTTGCCATCCTCCTTTGGATGTCAAATCCTCATCTCCTTTCCTTTACCTCCCATAGAGCTCCTCTCTCCTCAGATCCCATCTGCACCTGTTTTGGTTCCCATTCTCCATTGCCCCTCATGGCCAGGACTCCCAGCACCTTCCCCAGCTCCAGAAAATCCCTCTGCCCTATGTGGTGCCTCATGCTAGGATGGTCCTCTCCTCTCCTGACTTGCTGGAGGAGCACAGGAAAACCGGTCATAGAATCATGGAATTGTTTTGGTTGGCAAAGACTTTGAAGTATCTGAAGGGGGCTACAGGAAGGCTGGGGAGGGACTATTGTCAAGGTCTTGCAATGACAGGACAAGGGGCAATGGGTTTGAACTGCCAGAGGGGAGATTGAAACTGGATGTTAGGAGGAAGTTGTTTGCAGTGAGGGTGGTGAGACACTGGCACAGGTTGCCCAGGGAGGTTGTGGTTGCTCCCTCCCTGCAGGTGTTCAAGGCCAGGTTGGAGGAGGCCTTGAGTGACCTGTGCTAGTGGGAGGTGTGCCTGCCTATGGCAGGGGGGTGGAACTGCATAAGCTTTGAGGGCCCTTCCAACCTTACCAATCTACGATTCAATGATTCTAAGATCACTGAGTCCAACTTTCAGCCTAACCCCTCCATGACCATTAAACCAGGTCCCGAACTGCCATGCCCTCAACTCTCATTTCTTCTGTCACAGAAAACAAAACCATGGTCAAAATCCCCCCTCAGGCAGTGCAGTGAGGATGGAGTAAGCTAAAATCCAAAGCAGGTCCTTGGCATATTTAGCTGTTGGCCTCTGGCTCCTCACTGCTGCTGTGTGGAAGTTTTTTCAAAGGCTGGCAGGCTGAGTGCTTCTGCCCTGGAAATGCAAGGGCTTGACCTTTACAGCAGAGTGGCCCCCAGACCTCACCTGACAATGACAGCAGCCTGCTGCATTCTTTCATCTGCTCCTGTGCTGCAGCTGGTACCCTGTGGCCACCAATGGCAAGCCCAAGGAGGGCATCCTGTCAGGGATCAAGGATGCCTGCTCTAGTGACAAGATCAATGGTAGCCTGGAATGCACTGACTGCAGCACATCAAGGGAGGTTCTCCTCCCCCTCTACTCTGCCCTGCTGTGGCAACACCTGGAGTATTGTGTCCACTTCTGGGCTCCTCAATTAAAGAAGGACAGGGAACCACTGGAGTGAGTCCAGTGGACAGTCATGAAAATGCTGAGGGGATTGGAGTATCTCTGTGAGAAAGAGAGGCTGAAAGACCTGGAGCTGTTTAGCCTGGAGAAGAGCAGCCTTAGAGGACATCTTCTCAGTGCTAATCCATAGCTGGAAGGTGGAGGCCATGGGGACAGGGCTGGGTTCTTTTCAGCCGTGCCCAGTGACAGGACAAGGGGCACTGGGGACAAACTGCAACCCAGGAAGTTTCACTTTCACTGGGAATTCTTTCCCATAGAGGTGGTGGGGCACTGGAACAGCGTGCCCAGAGGGGCTGTGGAGTTTCCTTCTCTGAAGACTTTTAAAACCCACCTGGACAACCTGATCTAGGAAACCCTGCTTTAGTGAGGGGGTTGAACTAGATGATCTTCAGAAGTCCCTTCCACCCCCCACCATTCTGTGATTCTCTGACATTAAGAAGTGGAGACCCAGTTAGGCACTGCCTGCTGCCATGGGACACTGGGGCAGTGCAAAAAAGTGAAGCAGGACCCATCTGAAAGGGATAAAGCAGGAGCAGCTAGGATGGAAAACAATTGTTATAGCAACAGAACATGGACCAGTGCCAAGTGGCAGCTATTGTGCTGAGTCTCCAAACCACCAGTATTCAAATAAACACTCAGAAATCAGCAGGCATTCCTGTTTGAAGTCCCTCTGACACACAGGCACCTTTTGTTGCCCTGCATAAACCCCTAAGAGTTGATTTGTTTTGAATACCAGGCAAGTGGTGTCGTAACAAACTAACACAAAATGCCTCTTGTAGACATCTGAAGGTTTTGGAGAATGAGGAAGCTCAGTTGAATAAAGCACATTTCTGCTTAGCATTTTTAGAAACAGTGAAAAATAACAGCTGAGGCTCCTTGGCCAAGGAGGCCATGAGGATATCACCTCCTTCTTTCTGTGGTCATCTAAAATGAAGGTAAGAAGGAACTGAAAGCACATGGCTAAAATTCTGCTGCTGCTGCCACCTCATTTTTTCAAACTAGAGAAGAGGGGATCCAGATTGGGTGTCAGGAACAAGTTCTGCACTGCGGGGATGGAGGAACACTGGAGCAGGTTGCCCAGGGAGGTAGCTGAGGCCCCACCCCTGGAGATATTCAAGGGGAGGTTTGACAGGGCTCTGGGCAACCTGATCTAGTTGAGGATGCTGCTCACTGCACTAGATGACCTTTGGAGATCCCTTCCCACCCAAACTATTCTATGATTTGAAGAAGATGATGCAGACATTTTTGCTTCTCTAACTGGAGCTCCTGAACAATGACAGGTTGAGCATCCTGTGGGGTTTCAGCTATTTGGCCCTAGGCCAGCACACATCAAAGTTGTAATTAGTGCTTGTGAGAAGCTGCACAGAATGGTGAGAAGCTTTCCTAGGGATAGAATGGCAGCAGTGCTTAATGTGAGCTGGTAAAGAGCTCTTGTGGTAGATCACTGCTCTGTGCTATGCTGAGGTTCAAATACCCCAATCATGAAGAGCCTGGAGAGGCTTTCAAGCCTGCTATTCACAGAATCACACAAACATGCAGGTTGGAAAAGCCATTCAGGATCACCAAGTCCAACCAATATCCCTACTCTACAAGGTTCACCCTAGCACCACATCCAAGCACCCAAGCACCACATCCCAGATATCCATCCAGGGCTGGTGACTCCACCACCTCCCTGGGCAGCTCCTTCCAATGCCTGACCACTCTGGCTGGGAAAAAGTTTTTCCTAATGTCCAGTCTAACTTTACAAGAGTTTCTCTTGCTCTTAGCCAAGCATGCTTTACCTTCCTGGACAGCAGACACTGGCAGTCCTGGCAGGGGAAGATAAGAGAGCAGCTCCTTGGTATGTATCTCAAAGGTGGTCCAGCCTTGTTTTCACTGCAGAGCCAATGGTGACTTCCAAAGAGATGAGAAAATGGCAGCAGGGCAGATTTTGCTAGAGATGCCCTTTGCAGTGGTGTGGCACTCATGTCAGGAGCACACTGAATCACAGAATGGTGGGGGCTGGGAGAGACTTCTGGAGATCATCTCGTCCAGCCCCCCTGCTACAGCAGCTCCTCCTAGAGCTGCTGGTTACACAGCATCCAGGTGGGTTTTGAAAGTTACATCTCCTGCTTTATCTCCATTTTCACCATGTAGAGGCCACAACAGCATCAGTCTCATTTTTTTAAAGGATGCTCAACTTTTGAGCAGCCTTTTCTCCAGCACTCTAGGGTTTTTTTTCCTGTCTTCAGGGATTTTGGTTCAAATAAGATGTTCATTATCACCATCATAAAAATGTTTTCACCTGTCTTCATTTTGGATATCTCCCTCTTCATTCTTTCTCACCCTCTTTTCTACATGCCAGCCCAAGTGTAAAATTGAAAATATTTAAATGTAAACCATTCTTGTGTCACTAGGATCATTCTTCTTCAGAAACCCAGCAGAGAAAGCTGAAAGCTTATTTTACTGCTTCCAGCACTTGCATCAAAAAAACAAAACCAAACCCAAAAAAACCCTCTGCTGGTGGTTTATGAACAACATTCCAGGGTGCCACTTGAGAAAGAATAAAGTAGTTGAGGGAGAAATATAAAAATAAATAAATAGACTCTCCTCAGAAAGCTGCGGACCTTGTTGAGCCAAATCCTGGGGAGGATTTGTAATATGTAGCTATCACAGAATAGTTCAGGTTGGAAGGGACCTCAGAGGTCACCTACTCCAATCCCCCCACCACAGGCAGGGATGTCTCTCAACTGGACTAGGCTGCTCAAGGCATAGAATCATAGAATCATAGAATGGTAAGGTTGGAAGGGACCTCAAGGATCATCCAGTTCCAACCCCCTGCCATAGGCAGGGACACCTCCCACTAGCACAGGTCACTCAAGGCCTCATCCAACCTGGCCTTGAACACCTCCAGGGAGGGAGCAGCCACAACCTCCCTGGGCAACCTGTGCCAGTGTCTCACCACCCTCACTGCAAACAACTTCCTCCTAACATCCACTTTCAATCTCCCCTCTGCCACTTCAAACCCATTGCCCCTTGTCCTGGCATTGCAAGACCTTGTCAATAGTCCCTCCCCAGCCTTCCTGTAGGCCCCCTTCAGATACTAGAACATCATCCAACATAACCTTGAAGACCCCCAGGGAGGAGGCAGCCACAACCTCCCTGGGCAGCCTATTCCAAAGTCTCACCACCCTCATACAATAGAACTTCTTCCTCGGATCCAGTCTAACCCTGCTCTCCCTCAGCTTTAAATCATTCTCCCTTGTCCTGTCTCTAGACACCCTCATGAGAAGTCCCTCTGCAGCCTTCCTGTAGGATCCCTTCAGGTATTTTAAGGCAACTCTGAGGCTCCCCCAGAGCCTTCTCTTCTGCAGGTTGGATGCTGTTAGGCACTTATCTGTGCAATTCAGTGAAGTGCAGGAGTTGTGTGGTTAGAGCCTAGCTGTTTGAGCACAGCTGTTAACAATGTCCTGTGCTTGAGCAATCCAGCAACAGCAGATATTTTCTTTCCCTTCTCTTCTCCGAAGTGCAGCAATTATTTTGATCAGCTGCCATTTAAGAGAAATGCAAATAACACTCTCCCAGCCCAATCCAGCAACCCAAACTCCACCCAACCAAAGAAAGGACAAAAGAGTTGCTGTGGATCTTGGTTTGGTTTTTTTTTTCTGGTGCTTATCTCACTCATTTCTTCTGTGCTCAGACTTGTTGCAAAAGAACTCCTGATGATTTAAACACAGATGTCTAAGTGTGGCTTCCTTCTGCATCACAATGTTAGAGAGGGAAGTGTTCACTCATGCGGAGTTAAAATGGGTTCTCTCCATGGGAGGATAATTTTAAATCTGAGGCTGCTTATTTTGTACACGCAGGCAGTGTCTCAGCTGTGAGCATCTGCCTGTGTCTTGCAAGTGCAACTCAGATGGAAAATGTAAAGAAAGAGTTTCCCTCACTGCTGGAATTTTAATTCCTCACTAATCCTTGTCACGAGTTGAGGCTGTGCTGGCCACTAATAAATGACAGACATTCTCTGTTCAGCCCTCTCCCAGAAAGGGAAGGGATTAGGGGAGAAAAAATTCCCTTAGGGGTTGGAAAAGAAAACTAAATCAGCTTTAATTAAGCAGTAACAATAAAAAGGTAGAAATAAGACACTAATGAAATGTATACAAAGCTGTATGTACTCAATGTTGAATTCCCCTGATGATCCTCAAGGCACTGCTGGTGCTGCAGGGCAGGCACTGGGGAAGTCACAGATTGGATTCAGGAACTCATACTCTGGGATTGAACAGAAAAGAATGGGCAGAGCCTTCCCTTGATGCCTGCCACTGAAAAATCATGGAATCAGCCAGATTGGAAGAGACCTCCAAGCACATCCAGCCCAACCTAGCACCCAGCCCTAGCCAGTCAACCAGACCATGGCACTAAGTGCCACATCCAGGCTTTGCTTCAACACCTCCAGGGACAGGGACTCCAGCACCTCCCTGGGCAGCCCATTCCAATGCCAATCACTCTCTCTGCCAACAACTTCCTCCTAACATCCAGCCTAGACCTCCTCTGGCACAACTTGAGACTGTGTCCCCTCATTCTGTTGCTGATTGCCTGGCAGCAGAGCCCAACCCCACCTGGCTGCAACCTCCCTTCAGGTAGCTGCAGAGAGCAATGAGGTCTGCCCTGAGCCTCCTCTTCTGCAGGCTGCACACCCCCAGCTCCCTCAGCCTCTCCTCACAGGGCTGTGCTCCAGGCCCCTCCCCAGCCTTGCTGCCCTTCTCTGGACACCTTCCAGCACCTCAACATCTCTCTTGAATTGAGGGGCCCAGAACTGGACACAGCACTCAAGGTGTGGCCTGAGCAGTGCTGAGCACAGGGACAGGATAACCTCCCTGCTCCTGCTGCCCACACTGCTCCTGATCCAGGCCAGGATGCCATTGGCTCTGCTGCCCACCTGGGCACACTGCTGGCTCATGTTCAGCTGCTATCTACCAGCACCCTTTGTGCCTGGCTGCTCTCCAGCCACTCTGCTCCCAGCCTGTAGTGCTTGTGCCCACAAGGGTGACTTTGTTACCTTCCTACAACCTGTTCACTTACAGCAGTCCAGTGCAGCACCCAAGATTCAGCAGCGACCTTGGCTTCCATTGGGGCACAAAGCCCTTTCTGCATCCCAGTCCTTAGCAGTAACTCCAACCCTCATTGTTAGCACTGCTAGAAGCAGCCACTCTCTGCAGAAATGCTGCCTTAGCCTCAGAAAGTGCTGCTGCTGAGACTGAGCTGCAAAGTGAAGTCACTGAAGAGACTTGGGTCTACTCTAGGACTATCCTTAACTCCAGCATCTCATTTCTTGCCAGCCCTAGCAAAATGAAGTTTTGCAGTCTACAGAATTCGATCCCAGGCTCTGGTATCATTTCCCCAGTGTCTCTTTACATCTGAAAGCTCAATATGTTAATAGAGGAGATGGCTTTCATGCAAACAAGATCCTTTCAGGCAAACATTTGCTCATCACTGTCTGACACTTCCCTGCTTTCCCCCCCTTCCTGTTATCATCTCTTCATCCCAAGAGTAAATGGTGTGATGCTACTGGAAGCTGCATAAACAGACTGAAAACAGTTCTTCTGCAGTGCACCTAATAAAGGTTCCTCTGGAAGAGACCTACAGTATGTCACTTTTTTAACCATTCATTCACAAGAGAGATCAATGGAGAATTGCTGCAGCTCCTCACCAGCACCATGCTGTGGGTTTGCTTTCTGAAGCAAAACATTTCCTCTCCGTGCTAAAGAGTATAAAATTGGGGATTTTTTACTAAATTCTGTTGATGTTTAGAGCAACAGAACATTTCTGGCCCATTTTCAGCTGCACTCCAAAGAAGAAATCTGTCTCCTGAGGCTTGGTAATTCCAGAGCCACATGCAAAATTAGTTCTCTAGCAAGGCATGGTAGAAAGTTAGATGTGAGGTAGTAAGTGGGCTTGTGATAATAATTTCATTCACTTATTGACAGTCCTCTCTGCTACTCAGGAAGCGGCTTGAAGTGCCAATAGCCTGAACTGGAAGAACACAAAATCAGCTCAAATAAATTCCCCAGAACAGGCTCAGCCAGGATGTAGAGAAACAGAGATCTGAAGAGGAGATGTTTGGAATTTAGAGGTAGTATTTCTAGAGCTAGCAGCAAAAAATGTGGCAATATTATGGCACCAAAATGCAGACTCAGCCCTATCCAGAATGACTGAAGGAGCTCAGTTCCACCATGGTCACTTCTGTCTGCACTGCTAGGAAGGACCAAGGACCTTCTTTCACTTCCATCTCTAGCATCTAATTTTAAATCCCTGCAAAAGTGGTTGGATTGTTCTGATCATCTTTAATGGAGTTTCAGGAAGATCCTTATATTAAATTGCTTTTCCTGCCTATATATGAGGCTGCACAGAATAATGGCAATGTTTGAGTTGGAAAAGACCTCTAAGATCTTCAAGGCCAACCATCAATCTAAGACCACCGTGGCCATTAAACCATATCCTGAAGTGCCACATCCACTGCCCTGAACAAAGCTCAGGCATCTGGAAGTAAGCAGCTGAGGAACCACCTGGCAGTTGTGGCAAAGCAGTAACTGCTTTCAGGCTGTGGAAGCTGCTGGCCCAGAAATCTCTTCCCATTTGCCTATTTCTAATGGCATTGGTGAAAAGGAGTATTTTGTGTAAGCATTTATTTTAAACCAAACTTCCAAACTCCTTGAATGCTGCAAAATACAAAGTTCTCTTGCTGTGCTCATGCAAAATGCTGGTTTCTGACCCATGCTAAGTGTGTCAGTGCTCCCTTCTTCTGCAGACGTGCTGTAGACCCAGCACTGAGACATTGATGGTAATTGGCATGTTTCTGGTGATGAAAAGCAATGACAGGAGCATACAAATTGCCATGCTGAAGCACAGAGCAGCTCAGTTCTGCTATTCATCTCTGACACAGGTCAGCATCAGATTTAGGGAGATACTTGAAAAGCAGCAGTGTACAAATCTAGAAGTCATCTGTCTGGCTGCAGCTGTCATCTGATATTTTGTTTATGCCTGAAAACATGTGGATAAATATTTCTTACATGTGTAGCTTATCTGTTTGACTTGGCAGCATCCTTCTACTCATATAAATTTCTCATCTCTCCCCAAGCCCTAATCATGCTCCTGGCCTTGGAGATGCTGGGTAGCAATCCTTCAGAGGAGCAATGCCCAAGTAATTGCTGAACAATGATGTAAAACCAACAGCAGGCAAAGGAGAGCTGATTGTAGGGGAGGTGTTTCATGCAGAGCATGGCAGTACACCTCATAGCTTTTTATTTGTCATTTCTGCTCATCTTCAGCTCTGAAATTTCCATGCAGGAAACTATGCAAGAAGGGGAAGAGCATGGCTGATTGTATTGCTCTTACTTATGGAATCTTTCAGTTGGACAAGACCTCTAAGATTATCCATTCCAAACATCAACCCAACACCACCATGCCCACTAAACCACGTCTCCAAGGGCTGTGTCTACATGTTTCATCAACACATTCAGGCATGGTGACTCCACCACCTGGGCAGCCTGTTCCAATGCCTGACCACTATTGCAGCAAAGAAAGTTTTCCTCATGAATAATCTAAGCCTCTCTTGGTGCAACTTGAGGCCATCTCCTCCTCTTCTATCACCTAATACCAGGGAGAAGAGACCAACCTCCACCTGGTTCCAACCTTCTTTCAGGCAGTTGTAGAGAGCAATTAGGATTCCCCTCAGTCTCTTCTATTGACTAAACAACCCCAGGGTCTCTCAGCTGGAGCAGAAAAGACTCTGGGGGGACCTTAGAGCTGCCTTCCAATGCCTAAAGGGATCCTACAGGAAGGCTGCAGAGGGACTTTTCATAAGGGTGTCCAGAGACAGCACAAGGGGGAATGGTTTGCAGCTGAGGGAGAGCAAGGTTAGACTGGAGCTGAGGAAGACTTTGGAATCCCCTCACTCAACCAGCTGGCCACACTTCTTTAGCTGCAGGCCAGGACTCACCAGAACATGCTGTTCTTTTTCCCACAGAACAATAGTAGTAGTAATAATAATAATAATAATAATAATAATGATGATGATGATAGATGTTCTATTGCCACACTAATAGATGTCACAGTGTCTCTAAACCCCACAGGATTCAGAAGGCAGCAGGCAGCTCTTGAGAGACTTTGCTGGTAGTTACAAGCAGCAGAAACATGGTTAAGGAAGCACAAATCCTAGCAGCTCAAAACTGTTTCAATTTGAGACTCCTCAGATCTGTTTCTGGTGTGTTCCTGCTTCTGAGTTCTTTTTCATGCCTGTACACATCTCCTCCTAAGCTTTCAAGAAGCTACAGGTGAGTATGGAGCAGAAAGCAAAGCCTCTGTAGAGGTGAATCTGGAGCAGAAAGCAAAGCCTCTG
>VWYK01130425.1:2068-60995 GCA_013399775.1 Semnornis frantzii | reverse complement strand
TTCAGATCTCTGTTTCTGAAGCAAACATGAACTGCTCCTTCTCCCATCAGGTGTTTATCCACATGCTCTTCATGCATGAGTAGCACTGCCTTTATGGTCAGCTGGATCAACTGGTGTTGATCTCTAGGGTTTGGGACAACCTGATCCCAAGGATGCCACTTCATCCAAAAAGTCTGTGCTTCCCATAGAGGTAGGTATTCAGCAGAGGACATCCAGAGGTAGATCCGCACCTTGGAATAGTGTCACATCCAGATCAAGAGCATCTGATTGGTGCTCTGCCAAAGAGAAGCTCCATGCCCTTACATAGATGTGACCTTCCTAAGCTGCTCTAGTTCCCCTACAAAGACAGGGACAGAGCTGGGTTGTTCAGCCTGGAGAAGGCTCTAGGGACACCTTACAACAGCCTTCCAGTTCTAGAAGGAGACCTACAAGAAAACTGGAGAGGTACATTTCACAAAGCCGTGTAGTGGGAGGAGAAGGGATAATGGTTTTAAGCTGAAGTGGGTAGATAGAGAGTAAATGCGAGGAAGAAATTCTGCCCTGTGAGGGTGGTGAGATGTTTGAACAAGTTGCCCAGAATGGTGGTTGTGTTCAAGACCAAGTTGGATGAGACTTTGAGAAACCTGATCTAGGTGAAGTGGTTTCTGCTCTCTGCAGGGGACTAGGTGGTCTTTAAATGTTCCTCACAACCCAAAGTAGGCACTTGCAATGAAATTGGACAACTGAATCAGCCACGTGTTTGATGCATGCAGCTGCAGCCTCCAGTATGGCTTCCATGTAGTGTCCCAACCAGGATTCACTTGAATGGCTCTGTTCATCACAGCTCACCATGAGGAATTAACTGTGACCACCTCCAGCCATCCAGGCTCGGCAGGAGCAACATTGCTTATGCTGTCCCAGATGAAAAGGACATTTGCTCAGGTTGATCTGTGCCCAGGAACTGTCTGAATCATGGAGACATCACAAGTCCCAGAGTGTCTTGTTCCAGCACTAGGAAACAGAGGCAAAACTGAACTACATGGGCCCATGAACATTTACCCATGGGTATGGAAAACTGGATCAAACATTTGCTTTGCCTTCATGAAATGGAGGGAGATGGATGGGTAGATAGAGCCATGCACGTGAGAAAATTCAAGACATTCCTTTCACTTAAGAGCTTATTTGCAGATATGAAGCCCAGGAGAACTTGGGCTGAATGTGGAGACAATCTCTCAATCTGGATGAGAGACAAATCAGGAAAGAGGAGGTGGAGGTTTGCTCATCTCCCCAAATCTCTGTTGCAAATATGAAGACATGAAGTGGTCTTTGTGGAGCTGTAGAGTTTATCACTCACTTTGGCAGCTGAACTCAGCAATCTTAGAGGTCTTTTCCAACCAAAACAANAGCAGGACTACAGCAAGAACACACAACTAGGGAAAAGGAAATTAAAAAAAAAAAAAAAAAAAAAAAAAAAAAAAAAGGGGGGAGGGGGGTGGACATGTTTAATGATTTTGAAGCATTCCTCAGATACATTTCATTGTCATTGGATTTTCAGTGCTTAAATTCTTTTCCTGATTCCAAGAAATTAAACAACCCAGAATGAAATTCATTAGAAGAGACATTTTCATTTTTCAGCTGGGAACAACTATTCAAATCCATCTCAAATAAGGAGGAAAAAAAAAATAAAAATAAGAAGAAGGGAGGAAAAAAAAAGAAAAGAAAAAAAAGGCAAAACTTGCAGCCAACTTGGAGCATTGCTAATTGAAACAAAATATTATGCCAGCTAGTGACCAAACATCTCAATTGGCCAAAGTCTATTTTTTTTTCCTCAGATAGTCAATCTGCTGAGGCACATAAAAAAGTAATCATTTCCATTCCAATCCAATTTCAAGAACAATGATGAACCTGATGGGTTTTTATCCATCCTGCTTTAAGCACACATGAAGATTCTCTGTCTGTAGTTCCCTTCTGATGTTCTGCTAATCTCTGAAGCCACATCTGTCCACAAACCCACAGATTTGACCAGCATAGTTGCATCACTCTCAGGAGCACCATGCACCACTACCCATGCTGATCCTTCCATAACTTCACTTCATCCCCAGCTTCAGCTGATCGACTTCAACCTCTCTTACATCCCTTGTTGTCGTGTGGTGCTGGCTTTGACATGGTTCCCATAGAGATTTGGGCCAACAGGTTCAAATGTGGGATGGACTCTTTCCCAGTTCCTTTCTCTGAAGCAAATGTATATTCCTGGCTACTCCCTCCTTGCAGATAATCAGATCATGCTATGGCCTATTTTTCCCATGAGGACATCTCCTCATTCTGAGTTCAGCCACAGGTGGAGCTTTTCCCATGGACATGGAAAACATGTTTATTCACAGATGTGTTCTGAACATGGAGCTGCTCAGAGGGTTGCTCCATCAAATCCCTCTTCCTCACAGAGAAAAACCCAGAAGGAAGGACATTCATCTGCTTAAATGAGAGGCAGTAGATGTCTCCATGCTTGAGAACATTCCAGGTCAGGTTGGGGCTCTGGGTAACCTGATGAGTTGGAAATATCTCTGCTTACTGCAGGGGTAGTGGACTACATTCCACTTAAAGGTCCCTTGCAACCCAAAACATCTTATGATTGTGTAATCTGACCAAGACTGGTCTGGATCAGTGTCAAGTGCATAAAGCAGCCCACTCAAGCTCTTTCTGCTGGAGACTTTGTATGGAAAGATGTGGATGAGAGTCAAGGATTTCTCTGCAGCCACATTTACCCAGCACCAACAGGGGTGTGAGCACCTGTTCCCTACAAGCCCATCCTCCTGCCCTACCCAAGCTGTTCAACTGAAGTGCTATTGACTACCTGGCAACTGGAGGGACTTGGGCAACTGGGAAATTGGGAAGGAACAGATTTTATTTGGATTTTTTGGGTTTGTTTTAATGATAGCATTTCACCTGGAAGCCCCACACCAGCTCTCCAACCACTGCTCATCTGCTGAAGTTACACCACCTCACCAGATGTTACCTTATGCAAGCATCAGAAATGTTGAGAAGGAATTCAGGGGTGGATGCCTGAGCACCACCTGAATGTCCACTGCATGCAAAACAGCAGGAGAGGAGGCAACATGAGAGTCTGGTCCAAACTTCAACTATTCTTGTGAACACAGCCTGTGGTAGCTGATCTGTGGTCATTTGTCTCTTCCAGCAGCTTGTTGACTGGGACATCTCCACACTCTGCACCCAAAGGTGTTAATGGTTGAAAGACCTGTGTGGAAACCGTCACAGAGGTGCCACCAGCTGCTGCTGCCGGGCCTGGTTAAGATCACAAAGTGCAGACTGGAACAGAGCTCAGGTCCTTTGACAGCACCACACCAGCTTTGTTGGGTTGTCCAAGCCTCACAAATCCCTAAGACAATCAGAGACACCATGACCAGAAATGTGGTGTCAACTGATGGCTCTCTATATCAGAGAGAACTGTAAACAACTTTGGAGATGTTCCTTTTGCTCCTCAGATTGCATTCATGCCAGCAAGCCATACAGGATGAGGGAATGGTGCAGACCATCTGTGCATGAGCCTATCCCTGGTGTCCAAGGCTACTTGGCACTTCTTAAGAGAAGACACCAAGACAGGATAGGCTGGAGAGAATCCATCATGGCAGCAACTGATGCTGTAGTCAGGAAGATGTGTAGTTGGGACAGGGAGTCCATGCCTCCTTTGGCTTTGCAAGGCTCAGAGCATGAAAGAGCCTCTCTTCAAGGGGGTACTATCACATGTACCATTAGAATGAAATAACGACCCTGCCTGGGGTACCAACAGGGCAGCTCCCACGAAAGCCACAGATCACAGACCTTCTAGAAACAAGATATAGAATGAAAAGAGAGTGATACTTGCAGAAGAGGCAACCTTCACCCATCTGCCTCATCCAAGTAGAAAGTATGATGGTGGGCAATGGGATAAAACACCCAATAGGTGAGGTACAAACTTATGCTAGAAGTTGAAAATCAGGAATGTGAGTTTGCAAAGGAGACATCTACAGAGAAACCAAATTTTAGAATTGGGATAAAGGGGAGAAAGGGGAAAGGGACATAGAACAAGAGGCACTGAAACCAATTCGCAGATGCCCCACTCCCCAGGAGGTGTTCAAGATCAGGATGGATGAGGCCTTGAGTAATCTGGTCTAGTGGAGGGTGCCTTGGCCAGTGGCAGGGGTTGGAACTACATGGTCTTCAAGATCTCTTCCAAGCCAAACCATTGTATGAATTCATGAATTCTTCAGAGTTCTGTGGTCTGCAGAGGTGCAAGAGGCAGTAATTTGCTCTGTTGACCATTTGGAAGAGGACAGAGGTCTATGACACAAGTCATCTCTCTGTTGCTCCCTCCCTCCCTCTCAGACAATCAAGAGAATTAAGTTTGCAGAGTTCTGTAGGAGGCATCGGGCGTCAGATGCAATTAGTCACCCACTGCATCATAATTACTGCAAATGGTCCATTAAAGGAAAATTATCATCAATATGATATTATCAGACAGCAGGGAAATGAATAAAGGAAAGTGCTTATTCCTCCATTGTCCTGGTAATGGAGACGTCTTTGAAATTGATCATGTGAAGGATGCCACCTCACTTGGGGGCTGACACCCAAACAGGAGCTGCCAAAGCCTTCAAGAGGTGTGTGGACATGGCACTTTGGGACGTGGTTTAATGACCAGGGTGGTGTGGGGTTCATGGTTGGGTTTGATGCTCTTAGAGGCCTTTTCCAACCAAAACCAATGCTACGATTCTACAATTGAGTTATACTGGTCAGAGCTGCAAATGTAGAGTATGGAATCATAGGATCATGGAATCACAGGATCAGAGAACCAGAGAATATATGAATCAGAGAATCATTTGTTTCAGTTGGAAAAGATATCTAAGACCACTGAGGCCAACCATCAGCCCAGCACCACCATGCCCACTAAACCACAGAATCATAGAACCAATTCTTTGGGTTGGAAAAGGCCTCTAAGATCATCAAGGCCAACCACCAGCCCAGCACCACTGTGCCCACTAAACCATGTCCCAAAGTGCCATGCCTACATGTTCTTTGACAGCCTCCTGGGATGGTGACTCCAACACGTCCCTGAGCAACATATTCCCATGCCTGACCAATCACAAGGCTGGAAAAGACCTCTAAGATTTCCAAGTCTGTCTGACAACCCAGCACTGCCATGATGACTAAATCATGCACCTTAAGCTGATTGTCCAAGCAGTAGATGGTGAGAATAGATTTGGACTCCTGGGCAAGGTGTCTTCTTGGTTTAGGACACCCTTGCACCACTATGCCTTCTGCCCAAGGGATCCAGAGTAACCTCCACAGAATCACAGAATCCTAGGGGTTGGAAGGAACCTCTGGAGACCATTCAGTCCAATCCCCCTGTTAAAGCAGGGTCACCCACATCAGATTGCACAGAATCACTATGTTCAGGTAGGTTTGGAATCTCTCCAGAGAAGGAAACTCCGCAACCTCTCTGGGCAGCCTGCTCTAGGCCTTCAGTACCCTCAATATGAAGAAGTTCCTTTTTATATTTAAGCAGAACTTCTTGTGCTCTAAATTGTGCCCACTGCCCCTTGTTCTATCACTGGGCACCACTGAAAAGTGTCTGGCTCCATCCTTTTGACACTTCTTGATGTCCTCATGACATCCTCTTCTGCAGATGCTGCTTTAAACTCAGTGCCATCAAAGTTTAATGGAGAAGAATCCAAGCCCACAAGGAGGAAACCTTTTCTTCCATGGCTGCACTTGGGCATGAAGGGATCAGAGTTGCACATCATGGCAAAACTTTTGAACTCATCCTGCTGAAATTGGACCAAAAGTTCAGAAAGATATCAAGTAATTGCAGCTCTGGATCAGCAAAGGTTGTGGTTTTGTTCATTGTTGGGCTCTGAGTGTTGAACAGCTCTAGAAACTTTAATTTTCACCTTCACAGCTGGGAAACAGAGAGCTGGGGACATTGGTGCTGGATAAATGAATCATAGAATGTATTACGTTGGAAGGGATCTTAGTCATGAATGACTCCCCATGAATGACCCACACCCAGGATAACATGAGGTGTCCTGCAAAATGAGAAAAACAAGGAGACCACTAGATGAGATCTGACTCCTTGGGTCACCAAGAGATGTCCTGGGTGCTCAGACCACCTGAATGAAGTCTCTCCACAAGACACAGTCTATCTTGCTGGAAGATCCCACGCTTAAGGGCTGGGAGGTTTAACACTCAGTGGTGTGGTTACAAAAGTCTCTTCAGACCTTCAAAATGGTGATCAAAAGTCAGAGACCCATTCTGAAGGTCTGAAGACAGCAGGGTCCTTCCAGAGCTGTGCGACACGCTGCAACCATATCTGGGCTTTGAATGGTTACTGAAGTAGAGGAATAGAGCAGGAAAGGTCAAATCTTGTTTCACACATTAAGATAGAGATCTTCCACCTAGGTCCTTCAGGCCATGAAGGCTAAGGAAATTACAGAAGCCTTTTCCAGCAGAGAGATCAAAACCTTTCGCTCTCTCCAATATGGGCAGTGGAGCTCCTGCAGCCACTGAATTTCTGGTAATTAATTGGACATAGTCAAATGACCTGCTACAACAGGACTGCCTTTTCCCTTCTCCAACACATCAGTGTCCAGACACAGTGGTCTCTTCTACCTATTATCAAGTGATAGAATGAGAGGAAATTGCCCAAAATTGTGCCAGGAGAGGTTTAGGTTGGATTTTAGGGAAAATTTCCTTACTGAAAAGGGTGGCCAGACACTGGAACAGGCTGCCCAGGAAGGTGACAGAGTAACCATCCCTAGAGGTGTTCCAAAAGCAGATAGATATGGCATTTTGGGATGCGGTTTAGTGGCCACGGTGGTGCTGGGCTGATCATTGGACTAAATGATCTTAGAGTCATAGAATCATCATAGAACAGTTTTGGTTGGCCTCTAAGATCACCAAGTGCAACCAAACCAATTCCATGATTCCAAGACACCAGGGTGACAAGGACCCTTGTGATGATCCTTACGGTAGATGAGCTCCATCCAGGTCAGCCAAGCCCACTATTTAGTTCTTCATTCTTTACAAAGAGTCTCCTGTCCCAAGAAGGTCCAGGACAGGTAGCCTTCAGAGAAGAGTGAGCATCTGGCCAGAGCAGGAATACGCCTGCGGGTCCAGGTTTGGTGAAGCATCACGGAGCTGCCATCGGTCTCAAGTGTAGAAAATAGTCAGTGAAGGGAGTAAAGCGGATCTGCTGCTATTCATTTCACAGCTGTAGTGGGATTAGTGGAACGAGGGCGCTGGGGTAAGCTGCCCCTTTTATCTCATTCAAACATGTTGCTAATTCAGCAGAGCACTGCAGCCAGGAGCAGCTCCCAGCCTAATCCACTGTATCATTCTCACCCAGCGTGAAGAAACGAGAATTTTAATCCGCTCCCCAACCCCCCCTCCACCCCATCAGCTGCTCCAGTGAGATCTGCCTGGCCTAACCAGGCATGGGGACCCACTTCATGCCTGGCATTGCTTGCCCCTACCCCCTTGATTGGTTTTCTGGGAGATGGAAGAGGTGGCATCTTAGTTGCAGGTCCCATCCTCTGCTCTGTAGGTTGAACTGGGATGCTGGTGGTCCCACGCAATCTCAGGTTCTTGGATGTCTATGGGAACAAAACACTGAGAGTATCAAGGGTAAATGCATCTTGAGGGGCTTCAACTAGCAGCTTTGGGGTATGAGTTGGATTGTCCTAAGGATCTTCTTTGAAATTGAGGAAGACAGCAGCAGAGAGGTGGTGTTACTGTGGCAAACAGCAAAGCGCCACGCAAAGTGATATACTGACCAAGACAGGCCTTCAGACCTGGGAATTTAGGAAGAGGACAAATCATCAAGTGACAGAAGATGTAGTGTCCAGGTCTCAACACCTTGTGGCTCTCCCTTGAATTCTACCGAGGGGTCAGAGATCACCTTCCAGGCAACATCAGTCTTTCAAAGGACATGCAACAAGCTGGGAGATGTCTTCCTTCCTCTGGAAACACAGTCCCTAAACCATCTTCCACCACAGGAAATGCCACTTGAGATACTTCCTTTCCAAAAGCCAGACTTCTTCACCCCCAGACATTTCAACCACACTTTGATTCCCAAGGAAATACTGATCCACAACCCCATCCCACATTTTCATAGACTCAGAATTGTTTCAGTTGGAAAAGACATCTAAAATCATCAAGTCCAACTGTTGACCTAACACCACCATGGCTATTAAGCCATGTCCCAAAGTCTCATGTCACTGCAAGAACCAAAACTTCATGGACCAACACAATAGACGACAAAAATGAGGTGGCTCTGACTTGCCATGAGTCACACAAGTGGTAGACTCTGAAGCTGGAGCTGAAATACAGAGTCTGAGCAGAGAGAAAAACTCAAATGTTTTGGCTGTGAACCTTCAAGAACATCAGGCAGGATGTTTAAGACTAGGCTGGACAAGGCTTTGGGCCACGTGGTCTAATGAAAGATATGCCTGGCTATGGCAGGGGAGTTGGAACTGAATGATCTTCAGAGCCCCTTCCAACTCAAACCATCTTACCATTCTGTGATTTCCAAACCCTGCTGTAGACTGAATTCAGCCCTAAGCACAGCTCAGTAAAACTCATCTCAGCTTCTGTATAATAGGGTCTAGACAGGAGGATGTTATCATACCTCAGAGTCCTTCTTTGCACCAAACATCACAAGGTGGTGACAGCAGAGCTTCCTAAAGCATCAACATTTATGAACCTTGAAGTCACCTTCAACCTGCTCACATTCTGTGGGGCATTTTTTGGTATTGATAGCTCTACATTGTGCATCTTGTTTCTCCACCAAAGAGCTAGGATGTGCCTCTGAGTTCCCTCACATTATACCAAGTGATCCCCTGCTAGGTTCTTCCTTACAGTGTAGAGGTTCTTCAGAGATTCCCTGGTTCAAGCCAAGTACAAAACTGTCAGTACTTGAGACTAAGGGCAGTCTGAAGCCCAGTACAAGGTTAAATCAGATGTACAGATCAGCCCACCAAATTCCATCAGTACAGCAAACCCGAATGACTCATACCACTGACTGAAGAAAGGTCATCTAGTCCAACCTCCCTGCAGTCAACAGGAACATATTCAACTCAATCAGATTGCTCAGAGCCCCAGACAACCTGAGCTAGAATGGTTCCAGGGATGGGGCATCTACCACCTCTCTGAGCAACATGGGCCAGGGTCTCACCATCCTCATCATAAAAAAATCTCTTCTCTCTCTCCGGTCTGTCCTCTTTTAGTTTCAAACCATCACCCCGGTCCTGTCACAAGAGGTCCTGCTAAAATAGTTGTCCTAATCTTTCTTATAGATGTCCTGTAAGTAGTGAAGGCCTCAAGAATGTCTCCCCAGATCAGACCTGGTGCATTGCAGCTACGTGCAATTCTGAAGCATCTGAAACACCTCCAAAGACAGGTAGATGGGCCAGAGAGAAGGACTGGGCTGGCTGCTCCTTTATACAGCACCAGGTTGGTCTCAGTCCTCTGCATCTCTCAGGGAATGGCCCAAGGACACAGTGCTCCCATGGGATAGTTACTCAAGGACATGCCACCTGATTTACCATGAGACAATTCCTATCCTTCCCAGAACCTTTGGAATAGAGGTTAAAAAAAACACAGATTCACCCACCCTGACCCCAGCCTGCCCGGTTCAAGTCTTCTCCTCAAACACCTCCTTCCCCACAAATCCCCTGAACCTCTTCCGGATGCACACCAGTAAAAAGTGTATTAATAACACCCCCCACATATCTCCACTCCCTCCCACTCTCTGATGGGCAATGAAACCTCCCTGAATTATCCCACTCGGCATGCTTACGATTTAATTACATTTAAAGTCAATCAAGAGCTTCTGGAGCTGAGTGGTTGTTAAAGGGCTTGTAGGGGAGGGGTGGGAGGAAAGGATGGGACAAAGATCCCCCCTCCCCTCCCTGAGCTGATGTACACACACATCTTCTGCAAAATCATTAACAGCAATCTATTTTCTCACACACACACACAGACACACACACACACACATACCCCTTTCCATTACTCCTCCGCCCTGCCCATTTTGCTGAGTTTTCTGGGCTTTCTGAGGAGCAATCCCTTACCAAAAAGTCCCACAGGGAATTAGGGGTGAAGTGGGTCAAGGATGGAGGTGGAGGAAGGTTGGAAACACGAGAGATAAGGCAGGCAGGCAGGCAAAAATCTTCTCTGCTCCCCCCCCCACCTCCACCCCAGTGTCATTGAGGGATGGCACGTGCCATGGTTTTAATTAGGTGGAGGTAATTGCCTCGGTGCAGAATAACAGCGTTGGAGTTGGTGGGAAGGGAGAGGGGCTTCAGGCTTGGCTGCCCCCAGGAGCTGGAGGAGGGAGGGTTTTGTTGGGTGGAGGACTCGGAGTGAGTGATGAGATTAATTCATTGCTCCAAAAGGACAAGGGCAAGTGGGGTGGCTTAACCCTTGCACCCCTGTGCTGTGAATGAGCCTGCTTGTGTCAAAAGGCAGGAGGGGAGAGGATCCAGCCATAAGGAATGAATAGGTCCGGTGGATTCCCATGGTCCTCTTGGGTTCTGCTGTGACTCCCTGCAGTGTTTCCCATGGGGCAAACTCAGAGCACCCCAAGGATGAAAAACACAGGGGTAAAGAGTTTGCTCACTATCAGAAATCAAAATTATGTTCCCTCAAAGCATGAGCAGAATAGGGTGGGAGGATTGCCTCATGTCCCTGCACATCACACTCCACAGCCTGGGTATCACCACATGCAGCAGAGTCCCTTGGGACAACCCAGAGCATGGCAAGGAGTCTGGCGTGCTAACACACTGTGCCAAAAGAGCTTATCACACAGGAAGAAACAAGACCTCTGAAACCCTGACCTCACCTCTGCTCCCTGCCCTCCCAGTCCCAGTGGGCAAACCCTTCCCGAACTCTGGAGACGCACAAGTTAAGCACTGGAGCATGATAATTGATTGTCTCCACCAGCAGATCACAATAGAGGTCACATCCGTGGAGTTTATGGGTGAGACATCCTGCTCTTACCAGACCCTAACCATGTCCACAAGCCACTCAGGACCACAGCACCGGCCTGGATGGAAAGGGTCTTAAACCCAGTGCTAACAGTTAGGAATGGTAACTGAAGGTCCATGTTGTGGTCCTGGTCAGTGTGCAAATCCAGATGACAATGATTGTACCTCAAGATGTTCCTGGGTGTGTTTCCCCCTTGGAGGCTTTCCTGGCAGCAGATCAGAGCTGACTCAGGAGCTCACTGTGCCCTGAGCACGCCAGGACACAGGGTCTCTTTGGAGCAAATGCTCTGAAACCGCCTCCCACAAAGGCTGTAGTTACTCGAACATCTCCCACACAGCCCCAGCAGCTGGGATAAATATTTATGAGGGATGTCAGTGTTGGGTTTCAGGACACACGCCAAACACTAACCACTTGAGGTTAGCAAGAAACTGCCCCCATTGGCATATTATTGGATAAGTGTCCATTACGGGGGCTGACTCCTTCCTTCCAAGCAGATGGGAGGAGACGTTCTCAGAGACAGGATATTGGATGAGATAGTGGCATCCCCAACATTCCTTGATGATTGCTCATAAAATTAGCCATCCCTTCAAAACATCCCTCCCTTGTCGATATTTAATGGCAGGCTGCTGGAAGGGGGAGAGGCCATGCCCAGCTTCCTGCTGCTTCAAAAGGCTGCTGAGAAGGTTGCCTGGGGGGAGTTGCACAGCCCTGTCCCAGCTTTGGCTTTCCATCCCAGTTAGGAACTCCATCATGAGCCACAAAACCACTCACTGTCATCTTCCCCTTCTGCAAAATGTGGTGCTTCATAGAGTCACAGAATCTTAGAATGGTCTGTTTGGAAGAGACCTTTTAAGGTCATTTCATCAAATTCCATTTGCATAGGCAAGGACAGTACACCAGGTTGCTCAAAGCCCCATCCAGCCTGGCTTTGAACACTTCTGAGGCAGAGCATAGAATCACAGAATCATGGAATAGTTAAGGTTGGAAGGGACCTCAAGGATCATCTAGTTCCAACCCCCTGCCATAGGCAGAGACACCTCCCACTAGTACAGGTCACTCAAGGCCTCATCCAACCTGGCCTTGAACACCTCCAGAAAGGGAGCATCCACAGCCCCCCTGGGAAACCTGTTCCAGTCCCTCACCACCCTCACTGGAAAGAACTTTCTCCTAACATCCAGTCTAAATCTCGCCTCTGTCAGTTTAAACCCATTGCCCCTCGTCCTGTCATACACAACTTCTCTGGGAAGCCTGGTCCAGTGTCTCACCAGTGAAAAAAAATCTTCCTAATATCCAATCTTAAATCTCTCCTCTTTCAGTTTAAAGCCATCACTCCTTGTCCTGTCACTGTATGGCCTGGTAAAAAGTCCTTCACCAGGTTTCCTCTAGTCCCCTTTAAGTACTGGAAGGCCAGTACAAGGTCTCTCTGGAATCTTTTCTTCTGCAGACTGAACAACCCCAACATGAACCTCTTGCAGTAGGTTCAGATGAGACCACAAAAAAAAAGCATGCAAGGGCTGGAAGCCCTCTGCTCTGAGGCCAGGCTGAGAGAGTTTACGTTGTTCAACCTGCAGAAGAGAAAACTCCAGGGAGACCTTCTGGAGTTAAAGGGGAGGACTTAAAGGGGGCTACAGGAAAAGCTGAGAAAAGACTTTTTATCAGGTCCTGTTTTGACAGGACAGGAGGCAATGGTTTGAAACTAAAAGAGGGAGATTTAGAGTGGATACCAGGAAGATTTTTTTTCACTGTGAGAGTAGCCCAGGTTGCCCGGAGAGGTGGTAGATGCTCTATCCCTGGAACCATTCCAGGTCAAGTTGTCTGGGCTTCTGAGAAACCTGTTCCAGTTGCAGATGTCCCTGCTGACTGCAGCAGGGGCTGGACTAGACAACTTTTGAAGGTGCCTTCAAACCTAACCCATTCCACCATTCTACGATGGCAATCAGACAGAGAGCGAAGAGGCCCCTTCTGTGCTTGAACTTCTTTTTCCAACCTTAATGATTCTATGATTCTATATGTGTGCACCTGGTGCTTAAGGAAATGTTTTTGTGGTTATAGTGCTGTTGAGTTGATGGTTGGACTTGATGACCTTAGAGGTCTTCTCCAACCTTACTCTATGATTCTGCTCTGTGATTGTGTTCTGTATCTTTTGTTTCGTTTGATAAGATCTTGGCCCCGCTGATGCTTCCTCTGGATATAAATGTCTTCCTTGAATAAATAGCAGCAGATCCTCTATAGGTATCTAAATATACATGCATAAAATTCATTTGCAACAATAAGAGAAGTGATGACCTGGCAGTTTCCCTCCCCACCTGTCAAACCTTCCTCCGCAGCACCGAGAGGATGGATTAGAAATGGTTTGATGTATGGATGGGCAAAGGGATGAAGCAACCAGAAGTGGATGGAGGGGAGACGCCTCTTGTCAGTGTGTTTCAGTTCTCAATTTTACAGACCTAAAACATTTAGGCTGCTGAAAGCTTTTCTGCTTTCAAAGGTGGCTCCAAGTGTAGCTGCTCAGCAGGTCTAAATTTGCTGGCTTGTTTTCATGGCTTCGATGCATGAACTTTTCACCCCCACATTCCCACTCCGATGCTGGTTGCCAGTGGGGACCTACCCCAGAGCAAAGCCCCACTGAGAAATGGTTTCTCCTGCAATGGAAGAGAACATCTCTTTCAGAAGGATGCTGCTATAAAATGGCTCTTGCAGACTTACATGACCATAGGGTGTCCCACCCAAAGAGACTAAATGTCCCTGGAAAAGCTTTCTGCTTCTCCAGATCTTCTACTCCTACTGCAGTGACACACCCAAAACCACCATCACAGGAAACCAGTATGAGAGGTGTGTACTGGATGGACAAACATACCCAGGGAATAGGTTGCCTGTGGAGGTGGTGGAGTCACCATCCCTGGAGGTGTTCAAGAAATGCCTGAACATGGCATTTCAGGGCATGGTGGTCTTGGCCTCAATGATCTTAGAGGTCTTTCAGAACCAAAGCAATTCCATGATTCTATGGATTCTATGACTCTAAGATCCACCGTTTGTCTATTCCATGGGCTCCTACACCTGCTTAATGATGCTGCATCACACAAGGCCAAGCATACATTTTCATTCCCAAGCTAAGATGGACTAGACTGGAGGGCTAAGGCTCAACTCTGTCTCAGCATGGTCTGGACAGGATACCCATGAACATGGTGGGGAAGGTGATCTTGTTCTCCAGAACAAATATCTCCAAGCACTTAGACATTCCTCTCTGAGCTCCTGAGCACAACTCCATCACATTAGGTACCAGATGGTGCCAGAGGTGCCAGAGACAGAGATGGAAAATGAAGAAGGCAAAAGACTCTGATGACAAGGCTCTTGGGCCACTTTGGCAAACACCACAGGTCCACGAGAGACCACAGACCAACCACAGAAAACCCCACAGAAAACATCACATGAGAATTAAAAAGATACCTGTCACAAGATATGCCCATCCAGCCACCTTCATCATATCCCCTTATTTTCCTCTGCAACCCATCATCTGCCCAAAGTAAATTTGATTCTATCTCCAGAGAATTATTAACCATCTTGGAACATTTCCAGAGTGCTCCTTTTGACACTTATCCAATATCTTGTCCCAAAGTGCTTTGCAGGAATTGGATCTGGGTATCCGACCCTGGCAATCTCAGCTGAGGGGGCACTGTAGATCTTCTAACAGCAACACAACAGAGTCAAACAGATTGCAAAGTCTAGATGATACTATGAAAGAGCCCACCAAAGACAGGTTTTGGAGCAGAATGGTCTTAAATCTGTATGTATCTATATGATGTTTTCCTTAGAATCATAGAATGGTTTTGATTGGAAGAGGCCTTTAAGACCACCAAGTCCAACTGTTAACCCAGTACTGATAAACACACCACTAAACTACATCCCTCAGCACCACATCTGCATGGCTTTTTAATCCCTTGAGGGATGGTGAATTCACTGCTGCCCTGGGCAGCCTGGGCCAGGGTTTGGCAACCTTTTCAATGAAGAAATTTTTCCTAATATCCAGCTTAAAATTCTCCTTAAACCTCCCTTCTTGCCTTACCCATCAACTTGAGATGAAGCCATGACCCCTTGGGTGTCCTTCCTACTGAGGTTTGTAGTGGGTAGAAGACAGATGTAACTAGAGACCAGGAAAAGATGGACAAAAGGAAGGTTATTGCAGCAGTTGGAATGCCTTCCTCTGCCTCCAGATCCTACCACCACTCCAAAAGTTTTGCTAAGCATGGAGCTCTGGCCACTCCAGCCACCCACAGCACTAATACAGAGAGTGTTCTTTCATGTAGTGTTGCTTTGGCTTTCCAGGATCTGAGGAGGACTCTGACATACAGCATCTATCTCAGGCATCTACTGATCCCCAGCTCTATGAAAATGATTACACTTGACCCAAGACTGACCTCACTTTGGTGTCTGAGCTGGAGAGGAGGATGAAGCTGCTCAGCTGGGCATGGGCTATGGAGGGAGGTGTCTCGACAAGGATGTGCGATTGAGCAACACAGCATGAAGGTAAGTGGGATGTACTGGGTGAGGAGAGACTCCACCTCCATCCTGCTGGCACCTCCTGGCCCTCGGGAAGCTCCTGTTGGACAATATGTGTCTGCAGCTGCTGCATGCGGTGGCAATAGGACAGGTGGTAAAGTTTTTAAACTACAGCAGGGTAGATTTAGATTGGGCATTAGGAAGAAATTCTTCACTGTAAAGGTGGTGGGACACCAGAATGTGTTCCCCAGAGAAGCTGTGGACACCTCATCCCTGGAAGTATTTAAGACCAGGCTGAATGAGACAACCTGGTCTAGTGGGAGGTGTCCCCCCCCCAGGGGGGGTTGAAATTGGCTGATCTCTAAGGGCCCTTCCAGTCTAAACCATTCTATGATTCTAGGATGCATCAAAGATGATCAGGTGAAACCTTCAGGGATCTTTATTTTGGCGAGATGTAGGTGGGAAAATGCTCACCTGATAGAATGTGATGGTTTGGGAGTTCCCCACCCCCCACACACACTCTATGAAAATCACCCAGACTAGACTTAGCTGGCTGGAAGTTAAGGACTGAAGCTCTCTTTACAGCTTAGCACAATATCCAAGCAGATATATACACTATATACAGGAATATTTACAGAAATATACAAGTTAACGGTAATACAGAAACACAATCCCCCTCCCAGAAATCACAGTCCCCAGGAGGGTGTCCCAACCACCCTTCCACCTTCTCCCCACCCCTATGCCTTACCCCAGGGTTTGCTTACGTGCAAAGGAGGATCAGCGAGGGGGCTTGGCAGCAGAGTGATTAGTTGGGTTAGCAGAAAGGCCAGAAGAAAGACCAGCTCCCAGAGAGAGTGAGACTCTCTTCCTTATCTATATTTGTGTTCTTGTTTTTGTACATCTCAGCAACCCTATGAGTGAAATAGACATCACCATTGTTTGCTTTTCACACCCTATAATCTAATGTTTTTAATTAAAATATTCCAATTAGCCTCAAATCAGCACATGAAGCTACTCAGCAGGGATTTGAGTGGAGAATTTAAAGGCAGTTTTGGCCAAAACTGACATTTTCTAGGCAGTTCAGCCAAGCTCAGAGCAGTTAAGGAGAATGGGGCTTCAGGGTGTTCCCATGCACGTGGGAGGTTCAACACAGATTGCTGTGGCCCTGGAGAAGATAGTGGCTTGTATGGCTGCTTTCCACCAGAATAAATTTGGGATCTTCTCAATGGTTATCAGTATCACAAGAGTTGGGGACAAGAGGATGGGGCCAGATTCTTTTCATTGGCAAACAGCAATAGGACAAGGGGCAAAGGGCACAAACTGGAACATAAGAAGGTCCCACCCAAACATGAGGAGAAAGTTGTGTCCTGTGAGGATGTTGGAGCCCTGGAGCAGGCTGCCCAGAGTGGTTGCAGAGTCCTCTTCTCTGGAGAGATTCCAAACCTACCTGGCCACTGTGATACTGGGCAACTTGCTGTGAGCGAGCCTGTTTTAGCAGTGGGGTTGAATTAGATGATCTCCAGAGGTCCCTTCCAACCCCCACCATGCTGGGATTCTATAAATCACTGCATATTGTGGGCAGAAGAAGGAAAATTAGACAGGAGTTACTCTGGAAAACATTGTCAAGGCCAGGAGAGCATCCAGACAGCCCAGACTAAGGATTCCTAGGAAGGACCCCTCAGGATCTGAAAATCTTTGGTTCATTAGGGAAACATGGATGGAGCCACGGGAGTGTAAGATGCAAGGTAAAATAAAGGTTTGGCAGAACTAAAATGAGCTTTATTGTAGACTTGCTGGCAGATGGAAGGAGAAAAGGAACAGTGGGGTTAGATAGCTCTCAGGTAAAGATGAAGGGTGAGAGGAGACAAAGGCACCTGGAAGCCACAACTGTACCTGTGGATGAGGCGGAGAGACAGTCTTCATGCCTGCTTCAAGCCAACCCTCAGATAAGGAAGTGGAGAGAGAAAAGACCTCTTTGCAGCATGATGTTTGCCATGAGTTGCATTAGCTCAAAGGTCTGGCATGACAAGGCTGGATGTTAGGAAAAAATAGGTTGGACATTAAAAACGATTTCTTCATGGGAATGGTTGTCAAGCCCTGGAACAGGCTGCCCAGAGAAACAATGAAGTCACCACCCCTGGAGAGATTGGGAAGCTGTGTAGAAGTGGTGCTGAGAGATATGGTTTAGCAATGACCTTACAGTGCTGTGTAAATGATCAGACTTGACGATCTTAAAAATCTTTTCCAGCCCAAACCATTCTATGACATAAAATGTTCCCATACAGAGTTGGACTTGGGTCCACTAGACCTGGTCCCACTGACACCATCACAATCTTCCAGCTTGGCTGGTTACAGGAAGAGACCCTGCAAGACTCATCTCTGCCTCAGCCTACTTCTTTTGCCTAGATACTATCCTGGAGCATGAAAAAACCCTTCAAACAGAAACTAATCCTTTTGCAAACTGCCCTGAATTAGGACCTGAAGAAAGAGGCTGCCTCAGAAGCATGGCCCTTGCCTGGAGCTCCCAAGCAGAGAGGGAAGAGAGGGATATCAACGGAAAGCTGATGTTCTGCAGAGCTGGCTGCACACACTTATTGGTGAGTTGAGTTGGGGAGGGCTTTGCTTCCAGCACAGGAGGGTTATCAAGGGATTTGCTGCTGTTTGCAAAACTTCTGCATGGATTGGGAGGGAGAGGGAGAGGTTTTCCAGCCGTCAGCAGAGCACGATTTAGCATCTGCAGAGTTGAAAATGACCCTTGTGATTACACCTACTTTAGGGGACCTGGATTTTAGATTTCTCTGTGTGTTGGATAGAGATGCTCGTGCCTGCCGCCTGAGGGAGGGCTGAGTGGGAAGACAAAGGACTGGCTGAGGAGCAGGCCACTACTGAAGAAGTCCTTGATCCAGAGGGAAAAGGCTGTGCTGCTCACAACTGCAATTAACAGTCTCCTCAGACCTGTGATTCAGGGCTGAGGGTGGGATAATAAAACCAAAGAATCATGGAAAACCAGCATGGTGGGGGGTTGGAGGAGACCTCCAGGGATCATGCAGTTCAGTGCCCCTTGCTAAAGTGGAGTCACCCAGGATCACAATGTCCAGACAGAGAAGGAGTTTCTGCAAACTCACTGGCCAGCCTGCTCCAGGGTTCCAGCACTCTCACAGCAAAGAACTTTTTCCTCATGTTCAGGTGGAATCTCCTGCACTCCACTTTGTGCCTGTTGCCCCTTCTCCTGTCTCTGGATATCACTGGAAAGTGTCTGGCTGCATTCTCTTGACTCCTACCTTTAAGATATTGCTGAGCATTAAGCAGATCCCCTCTCATGCTGCTCTTCTGCAAGCTCAACAGCCTCAGGGCTCTCAGCCTTTCCTCCTCACAGAGATGCTCCAGGCTCCTCGGCATCTTCAGAGCCTTCAGTGGACTCTCTTCAACATTTTTCTCTCTCTCTCTTGAACTGGGGAGCCCAGAATTGAGCTCAGGACTCCAGATGTGGCCTTACAAGAGCAGAATAACAGTGGGGAAGGATCCGAGCACTTATTTGTCTCCTCTGGAAACCAAGAGCAATTCATTTGGTGCTCAGTTTATCCCTGATGAACCTGTAGTAATCTGTGCATGGAGTTCCTGGAGATTAACATTACAAAGATGGAGACTTATGAAGAGCTTTTTCTTAAAGAACATTTTACCTAAATTGTGTGCTTGGGGATTGGGCTAAATGTCCTTTAGAGGTCCCTTCCAACCCAAACTGTTCAATGATTCTGTGAAAACTGTGGTCATATCTCATGGAAGAGGGACCTCTTCTAGAACACAGAAAAGAAATTACAAAGAAGGAAAGGAAAGTATGTGATTAGGATAAAAACCTTCTCAGTGACAAGTCAGGTCTTTGCAGAGGAATATCCGCATCTCAGCTGGACCATGTTGAGCATAAACAAGCCAGAAAGGAGGAGGAGGAGAAAAGAGTGAAAAGAAAACTCCTGGTCCTGTGTTGAGTTCAGAAAGAGTAGGTTAACTTTTCTGAGTTGGCTTAAACATTGATAAAGTTGGGGAAAATATCTGCTTTTAAAAACAAGGAAGCCACCAAGGTCTGTACCCAAGATTAGGCCATGGTTTGTAAATGGGGTTGGGTCTGGCTGGGCACAAGAAAATGAGAAAACCATGTGAGCAGAGTGAATGCTGCAACAAGCCTGGGTGACATGACCTGGGGATGCTTCAGGAGGAGCTTGCTGGCTCCCCAGTACATGGAAATTGTACCCCAGACTAGCCAGGCATGAGTCAAGGAACCAGAATTGTCACAAAGAGCAGGGAAGGATCCCAGAAAGCGCAGTTGTAGGAGCTTGTAGTGTCCAGCACTGAGAGCAGAGGGAGTTTGCAGGGAGACCCGGGCTCCAACCCTGATATGTCATTGACCCAAGGAGGAAAATTGCTCCAGAGCATCCTCCAGTGCCCATCTGCAGATGCAATCAAGCCACAGACAAGCCCTCCCAGCCATTTCCCCATGCTGGGAAGAAGAGGTGTCCATCCTTTCTGGCCTGGTTGGCAGGTACATCTCAGCCAGGCACTGCCCTCCATTACTGGGGTGCAGGGAACTGGGTGAAGGCAACGACTGGTTCTCAAATGTCCTCCACTCTGCTTCCCAGCCCTCCCCTCCTACAAGGCACCTGCCACAGGGGGCCACTTGGCTTCCTCACCCTGAGAGCAGCGCCAGGTCCCCAGTCACTGTTAAAAGACACCCTGGCTGGCACCCAGGGCTGTCACTTGATGCACCACCACCACCTCCTGCTGAGAAGACACTGAGCTCAGTCCCCACCCATGGGCTTCCCCCAGGGTCACCACCACTAGCCCTGTAGCACGAGACTGGTTGGTACACGCAGCTACTCACCAACAACAAGGTGCATGTTGCTCAGATCGGTCCCACCACTGCACATCCAACCATAATGAAGTCATATGCAGAAGGTCCCCAGTGGAAAAGGCTGGTGTACGGTGCAGCTGGGTTTGCAGTTGAGATCCGTGCTGGGACAAGCCCTTTGGAGGGTACTGGGGCATGGAGCTATTTGGCTCAACAGGGGTTTACGTCATGGAGAGAAGATGCCACCTCTTACCCAGGGGCCTCCCTGTGGGAAGGAGCATCTCCAAATTCCTGGAGATATATTCTGACCAGCACAGACTGTGCTAGGAAACATAACGAGCCACGAGCTGCAGGGATCTTCTTACACCAATGGGGCTGAGAACCTGGCAGCAGGATGTGTGAGGCTGCAGCAGCAGATATCTTCTCATGCAAGGGGACAAAATATAGCAGACTCTAAACTGACACAGCCAGAGGCCCCAACACCAGGCTAAGGTTTCATCCTGAAGGGACAGGTGGACCAAGGACCGCAGCTAGACTGTTGGACACAGACTCAGAGCAATCACACATCCTGAGGGTATGGTCAATCTGCCCACAACGTTGAGGGTGGGAACAAGCAAGCCAGCCATCACCACTTCCCCCCTCCTGTGCTTCTGTCTTTGCCCCTTGCCTGTCCCCATACTCCCTCTCTGAAGCTGTTAGACCTCACACCACATTGTATTGTCCCAACACCTACTGTGTGGTTGCACCATCCCAATGAACAAAGATCAAGGTTGGACGGGCAGCCCTTGAGACATCGCAATACTCATGCCTCCCACCAGACCTTTTGCGCCCCAGTTCCAGGCCCAAAGCTTTGCCAGGAGCCATCGCCTCACTTCCAGGGCATGGAGCAGCCCAAAATGTCCTTGGCAAGCTGGTACCAGTACCAGGTCTCTGGCCACCTTTTTCTCCACAGCCTCTCCTTCTCTGAGAGGAAGAAGGGTCCTTGATGCACTGAGGTAGGCTGCTGACACAGTCATTTCATAAACTCCAATTGTCTGTTTTTATCCAACAATTCCCTTTACTGGGCTTTTCGGTTTGTCAAGGAAACCAAATCAATAGAGTTTCCTGAGGAGAACACTGGCTTTGTGTCCTCTTCTTCTCCCCAAAGGCATCTGTTGTCCTACCACACCCATATACCGCACTGGAATGGCTGGGGCCAAAGGTCTCAAAGCTGGAGGGGATCTCTGGTTGTCTGGTCATCACTGAGGGTCATGCTGGTAGGGATGTTTCCTTCTCAGGGTGGGAGGCCAGGCTGAGAGAGTTGGGGTTGTTCGGCTTGGGGAAGAGAAGGCTCTGAGGAGACCTTCTGGTGGCCTTTCGGTACTTAAACAGGGCTACAGGAAAGCAGAGTAGGGACTGCTGCTCAGGGAGTGTAGTGACAGGGCAAGGGGTGATGGTTCTAAACTAGAGGGAGACTTAGAGTGGATATTAGGAAGAAATTCTTCACTGTGAGGGTGGTGAAACACTGGACCAGATTGCCCAGAGAAGTTGCGGATACCCCTTCCCTGGAAGTGCTCAAGACTGGGAGGGGCTTTGACTGACCTCTTCTAGTGGAAGGTGCCTCTGCCCATGGTGAGGCAGGGTAGAACTAGATGGTCTTTAAGGTCGCTTCCAGCCCAACCCGTTCGATGATCCTGTGCTAACCATGCCTCGAGGGACCTTGGGGGCTGCTGATTCAGGGGGTGGAGAACACTGGTGCTGGCCGAAGTATGTAAACTCTGCTGAAAGAGTCCCAGGTGGAGCTGCCAGCTTCACTCCCTTGGCTAGCATGACCTGATTTTCACACCAAACCTTTGCTCACCTGTTTTTGGAGGTGGCCTGAGGGCTTTCCAACTCGAGCACATGGCAATCGGTGCGCATTACCTTGCAGCACAGATGGACCATTACACCTCCTAGAGAGGAAACCACACAAGGAAGCCCATCTACATAGCTCCACAACACCACAGTGATGCTGACCAGGACCCTGCTGTGTGTGCACAAGGGACACATGCACATTTCCCAATTCAATAAGTCTAGGACTGTGTAGCATGGAGCAATCTAAGACATGCTTCAGCTGTCTCAGCTTCCAGTATGATGTGGTTACCTCCATGCATGCACTACGAAAGGTCTTCAATCCACCATAATATTTGAATCACATTCACAAAGATTGAGTGTCTTACCAAAGGTATTTGCTAGCTTGGGCCAAATGGAGCGAAGCAGACGATTGAGTTCCACTACCCAGGAGCATCCATTTATGCTGCTTGTCACTGCTGATGCAGCTGAAGGCAGACATCACCTGCTCTCTGCAGGTGAAACCCTTATAGCACATGAGGAAAGACAAGGGTTCATGACTCGTGCTGGCATTTGCCATCCCAACCAGCACAACCCATTTTACTGGGCCCATATCAAGCTGGACAGGCAACAAAAAGAAGAGATGGAGGTTGGGAGAGATGTTCTCAGAGAGGCACTTCAAGGGTTTGCAGCCCAAACCCGTAGCTACATCTCGTGTACTGGGTTGTTCATCTTTCAGCTCCAGCTTCTAGAGTCTGGAGGAGATGTAGCTTCTAGCGCAGCACCATCTGCTGCTTTGCTCATCACTGATATGATACTTCCAACCAAGTCAGGAATGCACATGGGCATGGCAGGAGGGAGAGATCCATCACCAAAGGGAAGGGAAGGATCAAGCCCAGGTAAAGCTACCATTAGATATCACCAGCCCTACTACAAACTGGGGATCAAGAGCATGAAACACACTGGGAAATAAGACATGCTGATGGCACCAAGGACTCTCACAGGACGTGTCTGCCTTGTGAGGCTGCAGGGAAATGGTGGAAATCTTTCTGGAAGTGACCCTTAAAGGATTGGAAGCTGAAGAAACACAAAGAGAAGGAATTTCTTCATAAAAGTAGAGGGGAAAGAGGGATAAAGGCTTCTGGTTTGGGTATGTGACCATCACCATACAGGTACAGTCCATCTGTGTGTGTGCAATTGCCTGCATGGGACACACGGTGATGCCCCTGAGTGTCTACAGAATGAGAAGGAAGTTTGGTGGGACAAGGTCATTTCAGATTTATTTTTAGAGGATGCTGCTTATGCTCATGTGACAGAAGCCCTTTCCTCACCCTGAACAGGCCATTCAGAGCGATCAGTGGCAAAATCCACACACAGAGACACTCGAGGTCAGATCCAGGTGTACTACAACCACATCATACAGAGTAGTTCAGGTGCACATGGGATCATAGAATCGTAGAATGGTTTGGATTGGAAGGCACATTTAAAGCCCATCTAGTGCAACTACCCTACACTCAGGAAGGGCATTTTCAACCAGAGCAGGTTGCTCAGAACCCCAGACAACCTGACCTGGTGTGGCTTAAGGGATGGGGCTTCTACCACCTCTCTGGGCAACTTGAGCCAGAGCCTCACCAATCTCAGTGTCAAAAATGTCTTTCTTCTCTCCTGTCTAGTTCTCACTCTTCTAGTTTCAAACCATTGTGCCTTGTCCTGCCACAAGAGGCCTTGTTAAAAGATAGTCACCATCTTATAGACCTCTGCAACTACTGGAAAGCTACAATAAGTTTTCCCTGGAGCCTTCTCTTCCTCAGGCAGAACTCCAACTCCCTCATTCTGCACTCACAGCAGAGGGCTTCCAGCCCTCCCATCATTCCCATGTTCTCCCCTGGACCCACTCCAACAGGTCCATGTCTTTGCTATGCTGAGGACCCCAGAGCTGGTCCCAGCTCTGAAGGTGGGGTCTCTACACAGTGAAACAGAGGAGCAGAATGATGCCTCTCTAATCTGGTGGCCAAAAGATGGATGTGTGTCTAAATCCTGCATGTCTTGGAGAGGGGTGTAGAGCTGCCATGCTTCTGTGTGGTCTCCTGCAAGATTATAGAATTCTCTTGTTTGGAGGAGACCTTGATGCTCAAGTCCAATATCATCAAGTCCAAAATGCTCAGGTGCCATATGGGATCTGATGCTGTCATCACAACTGCACAGGGAAGGAGCAGAGTCTGACTGTTGGAGACACTGAACTTCGATCCTAGAATGGGAAAGACCAAATGTCCCAACCCAGGATGTTTTTAACCATCCTCACAGCTCACTGTAACTTGAGAACCAGTAAAATTAAAACCACTCATCACAGGACATTGGTGGGAGGAGATGAATGTACTGGAACTATGACAGCTCACAGGCCAGAGGGACATGTGCTTCCAAAACTGTGAAGTGAGAAACTCATCACCTGGAGGCCACAGCCAGAAGAGGCCCAGAAATGGGCAAAGCCAAGAGGTTGGGCAAAGACAGAGTGCTTGGTGCTCCTGCTTTGGGGAAGGTTTGCTCTTCTTTTTCTTCTCCAAGCTTTCACCAAAACATCCTATTCCTTTCTGGGGAGGACTCTTCATCTCTGGTTGATTTTGGAACTGCTCTGTTCCAAAAAGTCTTTGTTCCCCCTCCAATTTACTTAGCTTCCTGGTGCAAACGGGAAAAAAAAAAAAAAAAATAAAATGGGCCTCTGGGTCCATGAGAACCTGGAGAAAGTGCAAAAAAAAAAAAGGCCTCTGAGTTCACCAGAACATGGGGGAACAAGGAAAATAGTCCTAAAAGGGAAGAGAAAGTGCAGTTTGGAGAGGCCTCTGCTTCGAAGGACAGGAGGCTATGATGATGGATGTGTTTAAACCACAAGTATTCCATCCAAATTCACTAGGATAAATCCTCCTCATAAATCCCATTTAAAAGACACCCTTTGGATTAAGCTCAGGACCTCCTCTCCCAGGCTCTGCATCTGCCAAGGACGACATCTTCACAGAGTCATAGAATTGTTTTGGTTGGAAAAGCCCTCTAAGGTCATCAAGTCCAACCATCAAGCTAACACTACCATCGCCATTAAACCATGGCCATAAGTGTCCTATCTGCATGTGTCTTCAGACCCCTGGTGCCTCCACAGCCATACTGCAGCTTCTGCAGGACCCTAGAGCATGGGTAGAGCACCTGACAGGGATGGGGCAGGAGGTCAGGCCCTGTAGATGGACAAGCTTTCATCGCAAGGCGCAGGTCCAAGCAGTGAGCTATTCTGGGCATCTCATTTTCTCTCCCGTGCTCTCTCGATCAGTTTTCCTTTGGCATTTCCCCAGTAGGCACCATCCTCCTCTTGACAGGTTGAAGGTGTTCTCCTTCCCCTTCAAACGTCATCCTTCCTTCAAACCATCCCTGCCATGGGTCACTTTGAACACTGCAGTTCTGAGCACCCACAGGTCACATCAACAACCCCTGGAGCCACAGAGCATCTGAAGGGAAAAGGAGGCCACCAAAGCGAGAAGCTGCCTTTGAAGCATGAAAGTTTCTGTAATGCAAGAGAAGCTGAGGTACACTTCAGACCTTAGCAGACTTGTGCTAAGGTGACACATCCTCTGCGTCCCCATCTCCCTCAATCCCTGCCTAGAAAAATTAAAGCAATCCCAGAACGCTTTGGGCTGGAAGGGATCTAATTCAAACACCCTGCCATGGGTAGGGACATATTCTAGTAGTCCAAGTTCCTCATGACCCCCTTCAATCTAGCTTTGAAGACTTTTAATGCCACTGAAATGAATCATTGCGTTGATTTTGTCTCCAGGTTCCACGTAGATACCCAAAAGCTGCTGTGGACACCATTTTGCAGAGGTGTCTTCTTATCAGAGCCACCAGGTTCCTCCTTCCATCTGTTTTTCAAACTCTCCTCTGAGGAGAGGAAGGAGCTCTGAGAGTGACAAGGATACATGTGTCAGCATCACCACTGCTCATCACATCACTGCCACTCATCACACCACCACTGCTCATCGCTTCGCTCATCACTCTCATGTAGTCCGATGTCTGACACCAACAGATTCATCAGGTGGCTCAGACAAGTGGTGTCAGGAGGGCCATCCACCTTGCCAACTGCCCAAGGGTCAGATCAACATGATCTTGCTGCCTGAACATGCAGTGGGTGGGAAAAAGGTCCCTGCTTCGGACAGGGAGTGGTTCCAGGAGCTTGCCAGCTCATAGCAGTCCAGAAAAGACTGAAGGATCAGTGGGAGGGCTCAGTGGAACTTCCTGGTCCTTTAAAGCCTCCAATGAAACTGTGGTCCAGGAGACATATGCAGACCTTGGAGCAGCCAGCTAAGCAGCCAACCTACCAAGAGCCCACAGGCCACTAAAAACAGACAAAAATTGTGGCTTCTTCTCCATAATAAGGATGGCAGTTCCCAGGCCCATCTAAATGAGACCAGAGGGTCGCTTCCAGGCATGATGAGCACTGATATTTGTGCACAGAGCATCACCTATTCCCCAGCCAAGCACTTGAGCCATCCATGAGAAAGGACTTGGATGAAGCCATGCAAAAGGGACCCCAGCAGCCCCACCCTGCCATCTCATCCCTACCAGCTCCTCCAGTGAGCTTCAAGCCCTGCATCTATCTCCCTGTGGTGCCTCTGTTTGCATGGTAGAGTTACTGAAGTTGATGCATATCTTGTGTCACATCCAGAGGCTAGCAAAATGGGGGTCCAGGTAGCTCACAGATTAAGCACTCCTGGGTTTATTGGTGGGAAACAGAATCAAAGGTGGTATTTTCTGGAGCATCTCTGCCAGGTGTCTTAGGGAGCATGAGGTGAACCTGGGTGTGTAAAATCACTTCCAAGTGGGATTGTCCCATTTCTGCTGGTCTTGAAGCAGAGCAACCACCCTGGCTGCATGGTCCTGACTGCTGGCTTCCTCTTTGGTGAGGACAATTGGCGTCCAGGTGAGTTAGGTTTTGGGGAGGCTGAGAAGTTAGCAGTCTTGTTGAAACTGAGTGCTAAGCAAATCATCTCATGGAAGACTTCTGTGAAGAATGAACATCTCCATCACCACAACTCAACAAGTCCTGGGTCATGCATAGGCCAGCCAGGTCCTCCCAGGTATAAACCCAGAATAACTCTGATGCATTTGTAGGACCTTTTACTTGTCCTCCAGTTCCTGAAGTGCCACCTGTGCTTCTTCATCTTTTTTTCCTGCAGCAAAGAGGCCATGGGCTTCATGTTTAGATGATCCTCTTCCCTGAATTACAGGACTCCAGTCTCAAGTGAAAAGATCAGAACCCTTCAAGAGCAACAGCAACCAAAAGGCTGCCCACACTCAAGTTATAACCTCCCATTTCTGGTGCCCAACTGCCAATCCATGGTCTTGGAGCTAACCCTGTGACATCCCTGCAACCAAAACAGGTGCAACCTTCTCTCTCTGACGAAGGTTGGCCTGTGTTGAGAACAAATGAGTCTATCCAGAGGGACTGGCCAGGGACATTGCCCTTCAGCCCTCAGGATTAGGGTGATAGGAATGGAGAGTAGCGGGGAGAGGCTGCACTGGTGGTAAACTGTTAAAAAAAAAAAAAAAAGTATGTTTTTATGATTTTGTCAGTCTGGAGTCACTCTTTTTATGGAGCGGAATCACACTTGGGAAGATGCAAAGTGTGATAGTAGCAGCAATGCATAAGGTACTGGTTGAAGGATGCAGACAAAGCAGGGTTTGGAAAAGGCTTTCATTGAATCAAGTGACATCACCAAAATTACTCCATCCCAGTGCTGAGGAGCACCAGCCTGCCCCTCTCATTCCCACAGGTATGAAAAGGTCTTCCAGTGCAGGGTTAAATCCCTATCACCAAAACCCTGGAGCAGCCCTAGATGAGTGATTCAGCTGAATGAAAGAGGTTTGAGGCTCTTGTTCACTTCCAGACCCAAACCGCTGAGCATGCAGCCAAGTAGATGCCCCCCACCTTTCCACTCTGACTTTGAGCAGTCTGAGTGATGGTTCAAGGTTCTGCATGGAGGCAGAGGAACATTGTCAGGGAGATAACCTTCTCCTCACTGTAATGCACATGAGTGTCAGAAGTGACATTTTTTGGTGAGAGCCCAGGTCCTCTCAGGTAACGACAACCATGATGGGTTGGCATCTATATGACATTTAAACAGGGCTTGGTTCCATCACCCCAGTAGTTACTTCCTTTTCCCTGGTTAAAATCCCACTCATCCTGGGTTTTGGAGCAGATAGATTGACACCAGCATATTCAGAACATCCAACCAGTAGCTTTTCGCATCGGCCTTTCAACAAACATCATGAAGGTGGCCAAGGGCAGGACCTCAAAAGGGCTTTGAGAATGGACAGGTCGACAGTGTTCCTGCTTACTGCAAAGAGGCTGGATTAGATGATCTTTAAAGGTCCCTTCCAACCGAAATCATTCTCTGATTCTATGACAACAACTATCCCAGCACTGCCTATGGGCTTAGAGGGGTCCAGTACCATGGGAAACATCTAGGAGAGGCTAAGGAGGTAAGATCAGCCAAGGGACAGATCAAAGGATGGATCCACAGGCACGTGATGGAGAGGTACAGTCAGCAGATGGATGCAGTCCTAAAATCCCATAAGGCAAAATAAATGACACAGGGAGATCAACAAACAAATGGAAGATCCCTGTTGTAGGTGGACGGATGAGTGACAGATATAGACTGGACATTGGGAAGAAGTTCTTCGCTATGAGGGTGGTGAGACATTGAAACAGGTTGCCCAGGGAGGTGTTGGAGGTCCTATGCCTGAAGAGATTCAAGACTGATGGGGCTGTGAGTAACCTGATCTAGTTGAAGATGTCCCTTCTGACTGCAGGGGGGTTGAACTAGATGACTTTTGAAGTTTTCTTCCAAGCCAAACCATTCTATGATACCGTGAAACTTCTATATGGGTGATGGCTACCAGACTTGGGGAGGGGACACCAGAGAGTCATAGAATTATAGAACTGTTTCAGCTGGGAAAGACCTTTCAGCACTATAGACAGGAAGAGAAAGGATGTGTGTTTGGGACACCAGAGAATTATAGAACTGTTTCAGCTGGGAAAGACCTTTCAGCACTATAGACAGGAAGAGAAAGGATGTGTGTTTGGGACACCAGAGAATTATAGAACTGCTTTGGTTGGAAAAGACCTCTAAGGACCATAGACAGGAGAAGAAGGGACGTGTGTTTGCAATCTCTTTCCTAGTGTATGAATCACTTGGGTCCTCTTTAAAAGAACATTTCCAGAACCTGCTTCATATATCTGGGGGGGAAGAAAGCTTGGGTAGTGGTAGGGTGGAGATGGAGGGGTTTTGTTCCCAACTCTCCAGGTTGTCTTGGAGAGAAAACGATATTTAAATAAATCAGATTGGGTTTATTGTGTGCAGGAAGAGGAAAAAAATCAAGGGAAATAAAAAACAAAACCACAACAAAAACAAAACAAAAACTGGATGGGGGGGGGGGAGAGAAGAATAATAAGAAGTAAAAAGAAGAATTAAAAAAAAAAAAAAAAGCTCCATATTTTAGAGTCAGCTGAGAAGTGACAAAGTAATTTGCTCCTGGCAGTCTATCACGGCAGTCTAATTCCCAGTGACACCATTCAGCTGCTGACTACACTAACTGTCAGAGTCAATTAGCCAGGAGCCAGCAGCGCAAAGTGTTTACGGGTGCTAAAATTCACCCCGCACGCCGTGCGGAAGTGAGAAAAAATCACTTTGGAAGGGAAGAGAGGAAAGTCAAGAGGATGGCGGAACGCTAACGACTGTCTCGGCTGCACCCCGAGAGGATAAAAGGACCTGGAGGATACTGGGAGGCAAATCATAGAATCACAGAATCACAGAAACATCATCAAGGTGGCAAAAGGCCTCTAAGATCATTTGGTCCAACCATCAACCCAACAACACCATGGCTGCTAGACCATGTCCCCGAGTGCCGCATCGACTCATTGTCTACAGAATCACAGAATCGTTAAGCTTGCAAAAGGCCTCTAAGATCATAAAGTCCAACCTTCTACCCAAGAACACCATGAGCACTAGACTGTGTCCCATAAAGTCAGGTCTACACACATAGAACTATTAAGGTTGGAAAAAAGAAACTCTTCAAGTTCAGAGTCTCCTTCACTGACTGTCCCCTTCTGCCATCAGCACAGAACCATGGACTGGTTGGAAGGGACCTTTAAATGTCATCTACTCCATTTTTATAGAATCATGGAATTGTTTCAGTTGGAAACAAACTCTAAGATCAACCCAACACCAGCATGGTCATTAAACCATGTCCCAGACTGCCTTTCCTAAGCACCTCCAGGAACTGTCACTCCACCACCTTCTTGGACAGCCTCTTCCAATACCTGGCCATTCTTTCAGTAAAGAAATCCTTCCTAATAGGCAAACTTCTCCTGGTGTGGTTTGAGGCCATTTCTTCTTGCCCTGTCATTAGTCTGGTGCTAAACCATGTCTCTCAGTACCACTGAGAGTGTATCTTTAAAACACCTTCAGGGATAGGGATACAACCACCTCCCTGGGGACACTGTTCCAGTGTTTGAGAACCCTTTCAGGGAAAAGTTTTCTTCTAATCTCCAACCTAAACCTCCTCTTATGCAATCTGAGGCCATTAGGTCTTGTCCTGTCATTAGCTACTTGGGAGAAGAGGCCAACACTGGCCTCACTACAACCTTTATTCAGGTAGCTGTAGGGAGCAATGAGGTCTCCCCTCAGCCTCCTCTGCTTCAGGCTAAACAAACCCAGCTCCCCCAACCTCTCCTCATCAGACATGCTTTCCAACACCCTCACCTCCTCTCTTTTCTCAAGCACACCTTGTTTTACACACAGAGTGTGTGCTGAGGGTCCCAGATGCTCCACAGGCAACTGAGCAGCTCCTTGCCTGCCACCAAGGCCATCAGTTTCAGTTGAGTGTTCACCAATGACACATACTCCAGTGCAGCACTGCTACCTGTCTTATACACCAGACAGTGCAGCCTGGTAGGACACTGAAGAGGGTTTTGTGAGAGATTAGGCTGGTTGGAGGTTAGCAAGTAAAGTAAACACTAATTTCTCAGGTGCTTAGAGGAAGTGGAGGGGGTGGCTTGGACTCCATTGATCTGGAGAGATCTCTAGAGCACCTCTAGGCACCAGCTCACTCTGGTGGGTGGAATGGCTGAATAACCAAATACCCTTTGAGTTAAAGGGTGAAGGCTCTGGAAGACAAGCAGAGGAACTTGGCTGTGAATACCACCATCCATGCTGGAAGCAGCTCCCTAGACAATGACTCATTTACAACCAAGAGGTTGATCTCCGTGCTGATTCTCTGTCTTCCACTGCAGGTCTCTATACCCTGAGTGGGAGACACAGTGTTGGGAACGCTATGCAGTGACTCTACAGGACATTGTCACATGATGTTCATGCAGAAGAGCTGGAGCTCTATCAAACATTGCTAAAGACCCCACAGGAAGATTCCATCATCCTCCGGACCTCATTCATCAGCTCCTCCCAGCAGCCTCTGTGTCAAGGTCACAAACCTGGACCTGTGACATTGCTGCCACGATGAGATCTTGCAGGCTCTGTTCCCATGCCAGATCCTCACGGTGTAGGAACCTGATTCAGGGCAGTTGCTGGCAGCAAGGCATAGTCATGGTGTCCTTCTGTGACATCTCAGGATGGGTTTGAATGTTAGATGTTTGAGCCTGTTTGAGGCTCAGTAATCAAAAGGCTGCTGCAGTTTTTAAGTGAAAAATGGAGTTCAGAACGATATAAAAAAAAAACTCTGTGTCATTCAAATTTCTTTTGTTCAGCATCAAAGCAAAGTAGGGGATTTGGGGAGATCTCATTTTTGACACCAAAACTTCCAGGGAGCTTTTTTTTTTTTTTTTTGTTAAATTGTGGAAATTCATAATAATTATTTTTCCTTTGCCAGTGGAGATAAAGGAAGGAGGGGTTGGGTTTAGTAATTTTTTAAGTAGGAAAAGGTAAAAAACCCACTGCCCAGAAACCAAAGGACAAATATAAAGGCAATCTCCAACTGCAAGTGTAGTTAGAAGACCAGCAGTTGCTTTGCCTTTTGAGATGCTCCAGAAAACAGTTCCCTTTCTACAGCAGAACTCACACTTAGTATCTTTGGTGCCTGCTGAGATTGTCTCCAAAAGCTGGTTGATGTGCTTTGGACTGCACTGGCTTTTTGGTTTTGCACAAGAAAGTGTTTTCCCCTCTGACTAGCAACTGAGGGGCTTCATCCCTCCAAGGAGTTGAGTAGAAAGATCCTTGGAAGTCCCACAAAAGACAGAAGGGTGATGGCAGGGCAAGCACATCCCTTGCTATTGCAGAGGCATTTTGGTCTCCTCCAGCCCTCAATGAAACCATCAGGTGTCACCAGTGAGTGTGGGACCTGCAAAGATCCAATCTTCTGCAGCTCTGTCACCAACCACCTTCCATCCCCTCAGATAATTAATTAGAGAGTGTATTCCCTGGGCACATCAAGTGTGGATGTTGGGTGAAAAGCTGGACATGAGCTGGCACCATGTGCTGCCAACCCAGACCCAGACCTGTCCTGGGCTGATCCCCAGCAGTGTGGGCAGCAGGGGAAGGGAGGGGATTCTGCCCCTCTGCTGTGCTCTGCTGAGATCACACCTGCAGTGTTGGAGCCAGCTCTGGAGTCCTCAGCATAGCAAAGACATGGACAAGTTGGAATGGGGCCAGAGGAGACCGCAGCAGGGGTCCAAGGGCTGGAAGTCCTCTGCTGTGAGGTGAAGCTAAGAGAGTTGGGGTTGCTCATCCTGGAGAAGAGAAAACTCCAGGAAGACCTTCTGATGGCCTTTCCTGACTTTACGAGACCAAGAAGAAAGATGGGGATGGACTTTTTAGCAGGGGTGATGGTTTGAAACTGAAGATGGGAGATTTAGACTGGAGAGAAGGAAGGCATTTTTGACACTAAGGGTGGTGAGACCCCGGTCGAGGTTGTCCAGAGAGGTGGGAGATGTCCCATGCCTGGAACCATTCCAGGTCAGGTTGGTTGGGGCTCTGAGCACCCTGCTCCAATTGAGGATGTCCCTGCTGACTGCAGGGTGGGTTGAACTAGATCACCTTCAAAAGCCCTTTCCAACCCAAAGCATTTGATGATTTTTATAATTCTAGGAGCAACAGAAGTTTACCAAAAGTCCTGGATTTGCAGGCAACAACCTCCCTGCTGAGGCTGTTTTGAGCAGATTTCACCTTTTTTTTTTTCCTATTTTTTTTAAACTTTCCTTCAAGTCTGTGCCTCTACCCTGAGAAATTCAAAGCCAGAACCCAAACTGGCATGAAACTGCAAATGAGTCATCACGGAGCTGTGGGAACCTGTCTGTGTGCTGTCACCTGGGGTTTTAGACAACTTCTCTTAGAACAGACAAAGGCTGCAAGATCTGACAGACAAAGGCAGGGTTTGACCCAAGCAAACTGGAGATGCACAGCAAGTTGGTAATGAAGGGAACAACTCATCACGGCAAGAAGAAAGTAATGTTTTTATCACTGTCCCCTCAGCCTTTGAGGATCCTGCTGTAGGGGAGGTGGTTCTGCCCAGTCAGTAGTTATGGGTTCAAAGGAGAGCTCATGGCAAGGGTAGATGACCAAGAAAACTGAGTTAGAGGAGCTTAGTGAGCTACCCATCATCAGTTCAGCTTTGTGTACTTCCCACCTACAGCTATGTGGTTTAAGTCCTAATCACTGTCATTCACAGCATCCCAGCATGGTGGGGGTTGGAAGGGACCTCTGGAGATCATCTAATTCAACTTCTCTGTTAAATCAAGGTCATCCAGAGCAGGTTGCACAGGATTGTGTCAAGGAGGACTTTGAATCTCTCCGCAGGAGACCACTCCACAAACTCCCTAGCCAACCATCACCCCTTGTCCTGTTGTAACAGAATTTGAGAAAGTCTGTCCCCAGCTTTCTCATGGCCCTCTTCGAGCTGTGAAAGGCCACAAGGTCATATCCCTGGAGCCTTCCCTTCTCCAGGCTGAACAACTGCAACTCTCTCAACCTGGTCTTACAGCAGAGGGGTTCCAGTCCTTGCATTAGTTTGTGGCCTCCTCCAGACCTGCTCCAACAGGTCTATGTCTTTTCTTGTGCTAAGGACTCAGAAGCTGGACACAGTACTCCAGGTGGAATCTTACCTCTCTGTCCATCCATCCATCCATTCATCCATCCATGCATCCATCCATCTTCTTCCAAGGCTGTCATTGAAGTATCTCTGTCAAATTCTTTCCCTTGATGCCACAAGCAGACTGGGAGATGTGTCATCCTTCTCAGTTAAGTTCACATGGTGTGTCACGTCTCCAGCAGCACAAAACTCATCACCCAGAGACATCTCTGCATCAGGAGCCATCCCCCAGTGGACTTAGTGTGCCTCTGAATGACACTTGGGCATCCTCTCACCAAGTAGCATGATCAGTGTCAACGAGAGTCCCCTGGCTCTTGAAAAATTTCCTGTAGATGGAGTGGATCCATTTCTTCGCTGGAGTGGTTTTATGGAATATGGCCCCATGACAAATCATCTGTGCCTCAATCCATAATCCTACGGCCAAAAGGTGGTTTTTGATGGACATCTGGGCATGCTGGAATCCTCCTGCACAGAAAGGTAGCACTCAGGTTGGGGCACACTCTTGTGCAGTGCAGATTTTGGGTCAAGATGTGTTTCCCTGGGAGTAAGATGTGTTGATACCAACATCTTCTGCACAAGGTTCATAAGGTCTGTTGTGACAGGGGTGATGGTTTTAAACTAAAAGGGGGATATTTAGACTGGAGAGAAGGAAAACATTTTTCACAATGAGAGTGGTGGGACCCTGGCCCAGGTTGCCCAGAGAGATGGTAGATGCTTCATACCTGGGACCATTCCAAGTCAGGTTGGTTGGGGCTCTGAGCAACCTGCTCTATTCACAATGCTGACTGCAGGGGGAGTTGAACTAGAGGACCTTTAAAGGGTCCCTTCCAACCTAAACTATTGGGTCCTTCACCCATGAGAAGTGATGACCAGGTCATCTGGCAGGTTGCGAACTTCCCCCACATTATGCCAAGCACCTCACATGTCCACCAATCAGCCCTAGTGAGCTCTTCCACTGCCCCTAGTCCCTGAAGTTAAGGAGAAGCCTGAGATGCACTCAGGTATCAAATGTGTGACAGTTGCCAGCCAGGAGTATCCACCTTGAGTAAAAGACCATTTGGACCTGCATGACTTCCAAAACCACCGTCTTGTGTCTGGATGTAAACTCAGCCTGGAAGTGTTCCAGGATGTGGAAATCTTGTGCAAATCTAGTCCCAGTTCCAGACATGAAGATTCAGTGTAAAACTGGCACTGCCCACCTAAAATCCTCTCTAAGGATATCTGTGGAGCAGAACACCTCTGGGAGTCGTAGCAAGTTCTCTTGGAGTCATTAGGGAGAAGCAGAGATTTTCAGGTGTGATTCATCTGTCTTTCTGCAGACATCAAAGTCCAGGGGAGATGAATTGTCCCTCCAGCAGGACCAGTTTTTCTCTTTGGCAGCAGAGGAAGCCACAGCGAGCACAGAGAGCTGCTTTTGGAGGGATGAGTCCCTCTTGGTGTCTCTTCTTCTTTAAATAAGAACCAAGTAGCACTGAAAATACCCATCACTTTCAAAATCCCCCTTGAGAAGAAGCCATCACACTTCACTGTCACCCCTCTTTGCACACAGGTTTCCTCCACGTTCTGAAAAACTCAGCTTGAGAGGAGGACCACCTCTCTTCTCTCCCACCAGGCATTCCCATGGGGAACAAAATTGTCTTAGCCCCATGGCAGAGGAATTACAGCCCAAATCTCTGCTAGTACCTGAAGTTTATGGAAGCACCTGCATCTCTGGATCAAAAGCACTGTCTTGAGGGCAGGTGAGGAACCTGCAGCAGAAGCACCACTTGAACTCCTATCATAGAATCACAAAATGGTTTGGGCCGGAAGGACCCTTAAAGTTCACCTAGTTCAACTCTTCTGCATTAAGCAAAGGCATCTTTGACTAGATCAGGTTCCTCAGAACCCCATTAAGCTTGACCTTGAATGTCTCCAGGACTGAGGTCTCTACCACCTCCCTGGCTAAAAGAACAGTTCTTAGTAAAGACCTTCTTCATCCTCCCTGGAAGTGTTTGAGGCCAGGTTGGGCAAAGCCTTGAGCAATCTGGTCTAGTGGAAGGTGTTCCCACCCATGGTGGGGGGATGTTGGAACTAAATGATGTTTAAGATCCCTTCTGACCCAAACCATTCTATAATGCTGTGATGCTAATGTCCGAGATCTCCTGGAACCCAAGCTGACAGCATCACCAAAAGCCCACTACTCTCCTTCCCACGTATCCACCACTCCAGGAGTGTCACCCATCCCAACAAGAGGCAGGAGATAATGTGCCTCAAATTATTTACACCACAACCCATGAAAAGAGGTGGGAGGGAGAGAGGGAAGGAAGAAGGGGGAAAAAAAAATAACAAACCCACCACAAACCTGGTACGACAAGCTTGTCAGTTGACTTCTTAAGCAGAAGGCAGCAAACCGTGCAGGCAGGCATGGAGTTGAGTTTTCTCCCAATTAAATTTAACAAGTGACGCCCCTGAATCTTTCATGAGCATTCAGGAGCTTTAGCCCATCTGTCTTTACGTGCACACACACGAGTCCTTTCAACACCAAAACACTCCCATCAGCCAACCCTGCCTTTTGGGTTTTTTCTTTTCTTTTTTTTTTTCCTTGTATTTTCTTTTTTTTTTCCTTTTCTTTTTTTTTTTTTCCTGCTTTGGTTTTTGGGGGTTCGTTGTTGCTGTTTTGGACCACACCGGCAGCACCCAAAGGACTTCAAACCCCTCTCCATCAGGTGGCCAGGCTGAAGGTGGCCCGAGAAAGATTTCATGTGGGCCATCTGCTCAGCATGGCCGCGACTTCCCCGGGAGAGGCATCGCTGCCTCGTCGCTGCCGCCTCGGTTCCTCCCCCCGCTTCCTCCCCCGTGATCGATTGTCACTTTAATTATCTGTCGGCCCCGTGACGTGCCGGCAGGTTCCTCAACCTGAGTCAGGCTTCAGAGTGACTCCTGGGTCTCGGCGCGTTCTGTGTGCCGCCTGCGCGCTGCGCCGGCTGCTTTCAATTAAAGCTCGGAGGGAACCTGAAAGAAACTCCCCGAGATGGGGAGAGGAGAGGAGGGGAGGATGAGGAGCAGAGGCAGGAGGGTGTCATTGGGTTAATCAGGGAATCAGAGAATCAGACAATCGTTTTGGTTGGAAAAGACCTCTAAGACCCTTGGGTCCAAGCCTCAACCCGCCACCACCACGGGCACTAAACCCTGTTCCGAAAGTGCCATGTCCAGACAGGTTTTGAACACCTCCAGGGGTGGTGACTCCTCCGTGTCCCTGGGCAGCCTGTTCCAATGCCTGACCACTCTTACAGGACAGAAATATTTTCCAATATCTCCATCTAAACCTCCCCTGGTGGAACCTGAGCCCACTTCCTCTCATCCTAGCACCTGATACTAGAGAGACTAATCCCCACTTCATTCCAACCTCCTTTCTGGGAGCTGGAGGAGCCCTCAGCCTTCTTTTCTCCAGGTCCTAGGTCCCTCAGCCACTCCTCACCTGAATTGTTCTCCAGACCTTCAACACCTTTGTCACCCTTCTCAGGACATATTCCAGCATCTCAATGTCCTTCTTGGAGTGAGAAGCCCAAAACCGAACCCAGATGTGGCTGCACCAGTGGCCAGTACAGGGGCACCACAACTTCCCTACTCCTGCTGGCCAACAGAGGGCTGCAAGATGCAGAGAGGTGAGATGGTGGGAGCCAGGGGGAGTTCACGCTGTGGACCAGGGACAAGTAAGCACTGCAAAGATGGTCAATACAAGATATACCTGTAGGGCAGGAAGATCACCTGTTGTCCTCATGGGCTGTCCCATCATCAGCATTAGGAGAATCTTCTTCACTGTGAAGGTAATGAAATGCTGCAACAGGTTTCCCAGAGAGGTGGCAGATTCTTCATCTCTGGAATCATCCAAGGTCAAAGTTAATGGAGCCCTAAGCCACTTGACCTACTTTTGGATGCCCTGCTCACTGTGGGGAGTTGGACAAGATGATCTCCCAGGGTTCCTTCCAACCCAATGCATTGTATGACTATGATCCTACTGCTTCATAGCACTGTGACACCAACAGCATAACGTTGGCAGAAATGGCCCAAAACTTCCTTGATTCTGGGATCAAGAGGCAGGATGGAGTTCCTTAATCCCAGAATCAAGGAATTTTGAGACATGAGGAGTCTTCATCCACTTGGTCCTGGCCTCACCTAACCCCAAACTGCTTGCAGAAGGTCTGCACAGTGATGGGGAGCAGTGAAAACAATACCAGCAAGTGATTGAAACAGGACCTAAATTAAGCATATGGAAGATGTATGCAGGACTTTAGGACCACAGCAGTTTGTATCTGCAGGTTTAGGGGTTAAGGTACAGCAAGAGTAAGGAGGAGTTCATGTATGGCCACAACAATGAGCCAGGTTGGATGTGGCTTTGAGCACCCTGCTCTAGTTGGAGGTGTCCCTGCTCACTTCAGGGAAGTTGGACTAGAAGAGGCCTTTAAAGGTCTCTTCCAACCAAAACCACTCAATGATTCTATGACTCAGTCTGCCCCCAGCTCTCAATCTGACAGGCTGTTGAGTTGAACCATCCCTACCCTGACCCAGTCCCTGTTCTCAACCCTCCAGCTGGACACAGGTTCTACATCTTGACCCTTTAGAGGAGAATAGAAGCCTCTCCTGTACCACTAGAAAAGGGACAGTGCTGGCTTTCAGCTCACACAGCACTTGGGACAGGTGGTACCAGCATCACTTCACAAGTGTGGAGAGATGAAATTGCCTGATGTGCTTCAGCAAGGGAATTTCTAAGTGAGGACAACCTTCCTTTGACACCACTTCTCTTTGCTTGCATCCCCCTCTCCCCCCACCCCGTCACTCAGCTGTTGTTGCTGCCTCTTGTCCTATACTCTGGGGACTGGTAGGACTCAGAGGCCCAGCAACATCCCTTTGCAGGTAGGCAGTGAGGCTGCAGGGACCTCAGCAGACAGACACATGGTAGGCAGATGGGTAGACAGATGGAAGAAGGGTCTCCTGTACCTGGAGGGCAGAGGTCCTCTGGGAGAATGGAGATGCTTAAACTGCACTAACTAGAAGCAAAGGCAGAAATTTCAGAGTTTCATACCCAGGCTGGGCTTTGCTGCTGTTCCCAGAGGATCACCATGAAAGCCCAGTAACAGCAGACATTTCCATCCCAGTCACCTCCAGGGGACAATCCTGATGGTCCTCCTGGGGTTGGAGTAGATGATCTAATGGGTCTTTAGCATTTTTTTTTTTTTTTCAGCTCTCAGTTTCATCCCCTCAAGGCTAAGCTTGCATCCAGAGACCAGGCTCTGGCTCCTAGTCCCATCCCAAGCCAGCAGCAGTCAGGGCTTCTTTCTCCTGAATGACAGAGAAGGCAAAATCCAGCCTCTGAGTGAGAAAGGGGACTGAGAAATTCCCCCAAGCTCAACTTATTTGATTAAGTCCCATGGAGTTTCTTCCACCTTCCTTTGTGCTGCCTGTTCCCACCAGCAGCTGCTGCTCTAAATGCTCCCCAGGCTTGTGTGGAGCATTGTAATTTCTGAAGATATAGCCTGACCCAAAGCCATCACCATGGAGTTTGGACTGGATGACCTTCAAGGTCCCTTACAACTCAAACCATTCAATAGTGCTGTGATCATTCTTGGAGCCTCTTGTGGGAACAAGTGAACTCCTGGACCCTGCTTTTTTGCTGTGCTGGGTTGACAAATCTGCTCTGATGGTGCTGGAGCTTATGGGTTTGAACCACAGCTTTGGTTTCTTCATTTCTCAGCCCCTGTCCACACTGCCTCTCAGTCCTGAACAGCCATGGATGACTGCAAGTTCTGGACCATTGGGTTTTATTCTGCAGTTGGTGATGTCATGATTAGATGGCTACAAAGAGAGCTCAGATCAGCTCAGAGATGCTTTTGACTCACCTTGCTCCACCCCTAAGGTTCCACCACTGGCCAGTGGCTCCAACTGGAACAAAATGATCTTTAAGGTCCTTTCCAGCCCAAATCATTCTGTGTTTTGGTGGTGAGACATCAGTCCTCCCAAAGACTAGGAGCACAGCAAAGAACATCAAGGCAATGTAGGGCAAAGGCAGTGGCTCTTCAAGTTCAGGCAACCCTTTAACCCACACCTGCAGCTCGCTTTCTGTCTCTGATGGAAAGAAGCCCATCTCCCCAAACCAGTTACAACAGATCACTTCCAGAACTCTGCAAGTGCCTGTGGTGAGCCTCATCAGGGAGCAGATCAAGGTTAAAAGGGTCCAAGGGGACAGAACACCAAGGGATTTCTCAGACAGAAAACCAGAGGACTTTGTTCTTTCCTTTGGAGCAGTATGACCTTGGACAACAATAACCAAGGAGCAAAAAGCCCCTCCTCATGTGCCTACTGGTTACCCTTGCTGAAACCTCTCAGATCTACATCAAAGGCTTCCTTATCTCCATCTTTTAAGAGGCTTTATCCAATAGTCTATTTCACATTCTCCAAAGCCAGCCCTTCACACCATCTCCAGGAGGCTGACCTGTCTAGCCTTTGCTACACCAAAGGTGTCCCCAGAAAAGTCTCTGGCCCACTGATGCAGAGACATTAGGCTTTAGAGAAATCCTTCCCTAGGCAGTAGTCAACCTTGACATGAGTTGGGATGTTCTAGCAGGAGGCTCCCTCCATGTCTGAAGCATTCCTGTGACCCTCTCCTGTGAAGCCAGGCCACTGTTTTGGAGCCAGCTGTGTTAGTCCAGCCACACCATGCTGCCCTCAGGACTGGTACATGGTCTCTACCCTGCCAACAACATTGGACACTTCCCAGCTCAAACTCAGGGAGTCTGGGAATGGGTCTGGAAAGACCTCTTCTACCCTCAAGAAAGTTCAGAAGTTAGATTTTTAGTGCAAGTCACCTCAGGGAGAGGCTCTGAGAAGGTCCCAAGCACAGCTGCTTTGACACAGGCTGGTAGCATGACCCCAGGGCACAGCCAGAACATCTTTGGTTGACTTCTCCACCTGGGAACATGATTCACCCAGCTCTATGTGCCCTGGAAAGATGCTTTAAAGTCCTCAGAGTGATCCAGCTCATGGGAACTGGTCACAAAGAAGGAGCCAAGAGTATCCTAGTTCCTGGAGGAAGCTTTGCAGTGGAATCAGACTAACAGCTAAAGGAGCACTCCCTCTACCCAAACCCAGCTATGTGGTCTGGTCCCAAAGTTCATCCAGTCCCACAAAAGGAGCTAAAAGAGCAGAAAGCCATCTTGGAACAGAAGTGAGGCACTTTGTGTTGGAGAACCTCCCTTAACCAGCTCTACACGGGCTCAGATCATGGTCAGTGCTGGCCCAACGACTCAGAACACGATCAGTGATTCTCCAAGGGACAGGATCACACGACTGGGATGGAAAGGATGAGAAATGACTCTCTTAAGACAGTATCATCACAATTTAGCTGGAGCATGACACCTCACACTCAACACCAGGTCCTCCCGATGTGCCAGGACAGGCCATGAAAACCAGTCCTTGTTGGTAACCCTAGCAAGAGAGGTGAAAAGAGGAGGAGAAAGCTAACAATGCCCTAACTGTTGGAGACTGTTCATTCCTCCACATGAACAGCACAAGGGCTTCAGGGACTTGTCCAGCACACCAGCCTCCTTGGCATTCGACTGAGCTCAGCTCCCTCTTTGCTGTCACTCCAGACCCACTGCTGGCCTGAGAGACAATGATAAAGAATTAATCAAGATGAAACTCTCATCAGTGTTAATGCTTCAGAGCTCCCGAGCCACCACTCTTGAGCATTTTGAATCCTGGTACCTCGCTTGGCCTTATGAAATAATCAGGATGGAGAAGGAAGCACCATGGTGACCTCAGCCTAGGTGCTGCTCCCACCACCGTGTCTTTCTGTGTGTTCCTGAAATGACCATGGAGGAAATAGCCTTTGAAGGGATGTCAGAGACTTCACTGCTTCATCTCATCAGAGGACGGACCACAATGCTCTTCTCCTTCCATGCTAACATCTTCTCTTTCTCTTCCTACCCTCCACAGGGGAAGCCCATGTCTCCTCTGGCATTTAGGGTCTGGAGCACAAGTCTTGTGAGGAGCATCTGTGGGCCTGGGGTTGTTCAACCTGGGGAAAAGGAAGCTTGGTTGTTGTGCTGGTTTGAGCTAATTGGAATATTTTAATAGAGAAAATTATACTATAGGCTATGAAGGAAAACAATGGTGATGTCTACTTCACTCATAGGCTTGCTGAGATGTTTAGGAATAAGAAACCAAAACAAAAAGCAGATAAGAGAGTGTCTCGAGCGGGCAGTCTGGGTCACGGGGTGCAGCTTCTTGGGCTAGCTGCTCTGGCTTCTCCTCTCTGCTGAATAACTCCACTACCTGCTTTTCTTCTAATCCCCGCCCCCCTGATGATTCTCCAAAACCTTGGGGTAAGGTGTAGGGGTGGGGAGAAGGTGGAAGGGTGGTTGGGAGCCCCTCCTGGGGTCTCTGATTTCTGGAAGGGGAGTTGTGTTTCTGTATTACCTTTACCTTGTATATTTCTGTAAATATTCCTGTATATAGTGTATATATCTGCTTGTATATTGTGCTAAGCTGTAAATAGAGCTTCATCTCTTAACTTCCAACCAGCTGAGATCTAGTCTGGGTCATTTTACAAGTGCGGGGGGGCGGGGAACTCCCAAACCGTCACAGTTGTAAAAGACCTGTAAGATCATTGAGTTCAGACATGAACCCGACACAGACTGTCAAGTCCACCACTAAACCATAGCCCTCAGCACCACATCCCCATCCCTCAGGTGGCTTTTCAATCTCTCCAGGGATGGAGACTCCACCACTGCCCTGGACAGCCTGGGCCAGGCCTCGACGACCCTTTTCATTAAGAAATTGCTCCTCGTGTGCAACCTAAACCTTCCCAGGTGCAAACTGTGGCTGTTTCTTATCATCCTGTCACTTACTGCTTGGGAAACTGGCCCCTACCTGGCTCCAACCTCCTTCCAGGGAGTTGTAGAGAACCGGAAGCTCTCCTCTCAGCCTCCTGTTCTGTAGGCTGACCAGTCCCAGTTCCCTCAGCTGACCTTCAGAGGACTTCTTCTCTGCCTTAGGACATGGGTGCAGAGCAAGGTGTTGAACTCATGTCATAGAAGCATAGAATCAAAAAGTCATAGAATGGTTTGGGTTGGAAGGGACCTTTAAAGGTCATCTGCAGACAGCAGGGATGTCTTGGAATCATTTTGGTTCAAAAAGACCTTTAAGATCATCAGATCCAACCATTTTCTAACTACCAAGCCTGGTGCCACCCCATGTCACTCAGCACCACATCTCTGCAACCTTCAACTAGAGCAGGTTGCTCAAAGCCACATCCACCCTGACCTGGAATGTTTCCAGGGGTGGGGCACCTATCAGCAGGGCAACTCAGGTCAGTGATCCACGACCTTCAGCGTGAAAAGTATCTTCTATCTAGTCTCAATATACCTCTTTCTCTCACGCCACCAAGAAGGATCACCCAAACTCTAAAGCCACTGCAATCAAACCAACTCAAAACACAAGAGAGAGAAGCAGCAGAGGAGCAGCCTGGAGTTGATGCTCAGTGTTCAGTGTGATGTAAAATCGACCTCGGCTGCGTAGGCAAAAACTCATCCCACAGAAACGATGTGCATTAGGAAACCAGAGCTGCCCCTGGACACCACACGTGTCACGGGGAGATGGTTTACATCAAGTCCTTTCTAGAGGAAACTGTCAGCCTTGACAGGCAACAGATTTGACCTCCCTTGACAATTGCCCCAATTTGTTCAGCTTTTTGCTTTATGGATCCTAGCCAAGTTTTGTGTTAGGTTTTTTTTAATTTATTTTTAGTTGCTTTAAATATTCTTTCTTTGTGGGTTTGGTTTGGTTTTGTGAGTTTGGGTTTTTGTTTTGTTTTTTTTTTTTCTCTTTTTTTTTTCTTTTCAAGGTGCATTTAGCACCATTAGAAGATGCCTGACTGACATCCCTGGTGACCAGGGACTCTTGAGCCACATGATGCATGTGACATCATGAGGTGCAGAGGACTCTTCTGTGTAAAGTGAGTGCTTTTAAAACCATCCACAGAGAATCATGAGAATTGTCCCCACACCTCTGCTTGCTTCACACCTTAGGCTAGAGAAATCTGATGTCTGTTAGCCATGGTGACTAAAGAGACCTTAAGATTCATCTTATATAATTTTAATGTAATTTTCTTGTCAGATCTCTAACTGTTCTACACTTCTGAGGCTGATCTGCACTTCCTGGAAGCAGTGGTGATTAACCATGGGCCACACAAAAGGAAAAGAAGGCACCAAGGAGCACAAACGATCCAGAGATTTCATAGAAGCCCAGCAAAGTGAGGTTTGGGAGGGACTTCTGGGGATCATTTAGTCAAAACTCCCCTGCTAAAGCACACCCACAGGAGGTTGCCCAGCATCACAATATCCAGAGGAGTTTGGAGTCTCTCCAGAGAAAGAGATTCCACAGCCAGCATGGGCTGCCTGCTGCAGAGCTGCAGCACCCTTCACACCAAAGTTCTTCCAGGAGCCAGAGTGTGCTTCTACATGAGTTCTACCCAAAACCTGCTCTGTGTAGCTGGAACAGCCTTCAGCATGATGCACAGGCACCTGGGAAAGGACTAAGGGACTTGGTGCAGGCGCCCAGACACTGCCTATGAGATGGTCTCTGAAAGAGATGCAAAACAAGAGAACAAAGCCGGTAACACCTACGAGCAAGCCCAAGATGTCCTACAGAAGCTGAGATCTCATTATCAGGTATGAGGAGCAAATGTGTGATGGTTTGGGACTTCCCCACCCCCCCTACACTTTGTAAAATCACCCAGACTAAACTCAGCTGGCTGGAAGTTAAGGACTGAAGCTCTATTTACAGCTTAGCACAATATACAAGCAGATATATACACTATATACAGGAATATTTACAGAAATATACAAGGTAAAGGTAATACAGAAACACAACTCCCCTCCCAGAAATCACAGTCCCCAGGAGGGGCTCCCAACCACCCTTCCACCTTCTCCCCACCCCTACACCTTACCCCAGGTTTGGCTTATGCACAAGGTGAGTTTGGAGGATCAGCCAGAGGGGTTAGAAGGAAAGTGGTTAGTGAGGTTACTCAGCAGAGAGGAGAAGGCAAGAAGCTAGACAGCCCCAGAGTGTCTGCAAGGCTGACTGTCTTATCTATGTTTTGTGTTCTTAGTCTTAAACATCTCAGCAAGCCTATGAGTGAAGCAGACATCACCATTGTTTTCCTTTCACAGCCTATAATATAATTTTCTCCATTAAAATATTCCAATTAGCCTCAAACCAGCACAAAATAGATCACCCTTTCTTTCTCCTTGCCAATGCAGAGATGGAGCCAGGCAGAACACTTTGATCTCCCATAACAGCACCCAGGCAGGGCACAACTGGAAGAGAACCTCCCAGTGCTGCCAAGGCCACCTCTGACCTCGCATTGGGCATGATGTGGCCCCTTCATGTAGAGCCTAACATGAAAGCATCCTGCACTGAAAAGGTCACACAAGGTCCTTGTCTGAGACTCACCCTTGCTTTTTTCCTAATATTCTATATTTTCACTTTATCCACTTGGAAAATAATGTAGATCTCTTTCCTAGTCCTTCACCTCCAATCTCTGATGGTATCAGCACACCTTCCATCCCACTCCTTACCCCAGATTGCCATGGTGTCCTAAATCCCACCCACTGTCCCACTCTAACCATGGGGCAGCAGGTCTAACTCTGCTATCCCCAAACATTCCCTACCCAAGGTGCTCATTTCCACCTCATCCCTGAAAAAATCTTCTGCCCCAAATTCTGCTCCAACATCACCCAGTGTTTGAAGCCCACAAGTCACACAACTTCACTGTGCCTCCATAGGACAACCCCACCCTGCTGCTATGAAAGCCTCAGTGTCCCCCATATGGCACTTTAGGTGACAGTGTAGTGGCCGTGGTGGTCCTAGGTTGAAAGTTGGACTCCATGATCTTAAAAGTCTCTTCCAGCTAAAAGAATTCTACAATTCTATATGTGTCCCAGAGCATCTCAGTGCTCAAAATCTCACCCAAAGCCCCACCATACCTTAGTGCTCTGCTGTTCTGCCTTTGCTCATCGTGCTATGATGCCCACAAACTTACTTTATCATCCTCCACTATCTCATCCCACCACTCTTCCCACCACATCTACTGCAGCCACATTATCCCAAATCCCTAAAAGGTCAACAAAGCCCCTGGTTACCTTCCAGCAGAGCATTCAGCATTCCCACTTTGACCACTCAAAAGCTACAATGTCATTTTCTCCAGCCCAAAGTGCTCCATCTTGGTCTTTTCTGGCCCTTCTGCTGTGAGATTTCAGGATTTACCTCTCATGAAGAAAGGGTTGAGGGAGTTCAGGTTTTTTTAGCTGGACAAGAGAAGGCTTAAAGGAAGTCTTCTCAGTGCCAATCAATACTTACAGGGTGTCAGGAGGATGGGACCAGGCTTTTTTTAGTGGTGTCCAGTGACAAGAGGTAAGGAGTACAAACCTGAACAAAGGATGTTCCATCTAAACACGAGGAGGCACTTCTTTTCTTTGAGAGTGGGAGAACACTGGACCAGGTTCCTGCACGAATATCCCGAGGGGTTTGTAGGTCAAATCAAGCTAACCTCATTGACTTTCTCTTCCTTTCTGCTTTCCACTCCTAGGTAGCACCAAATGGAAGAGGGCTTTACCACAAGCATCCTCACAGGACTCCAGGAACACCCATCTGGAGTAGGGTGACAGAGTTGGGTGCTGGCAGGACTGGATGCTGCTGTGGTGGAACTTTTTTACTTTGAGAGTGGCAAAGCACTAGAGTAGGCTGCCCAGAGAGGTAGTGGAGTCCCCACCTCTGGAGTCATTCAAAACCTGCCTGGATGCCATCTTGTGCTTTAGGAGACCCTGCTCTGGCACGGGGGTTGGACTAGATGATCTCCAGAGGTCCTTCCCAACCCCCACCCTTCTGTGATAGGCTGTAAGAGGAGCTGTATGGAGCCAAGGGGGATGGGTGAATGATTGCTCCTGCAGCTTAGGTAGGGTTAACAGCTTGGAAGATGCCACAGCCGGAGACCAGTGGCTCCCTAACAGCAACCCAGTCTCAGGTTTCTGGTGTATCACGAGAGAAAGGGGAGATGGGAAGGGATTGAGGAGGGGGTGGGTGAGAAAACTGCAGACACGATGGAAACATGAAAAACAGCAACAACAAAAAGGACCAAAAAAACCCATAAAACAATAACTATCAAAGAGAATAGGTGAGTGGTGCCACCACAATACAAAGCCAACTCAGGCGAGAAGCAGACTGCACTGAGCCCTCCCCCCCTGCCTTTTCCTTGCACCTCACCAGCCCCCATGGAGTGCCGATGCCCGTGGGGAATGGAGCAGAGAGCAAAAACAAAATGGGTAGGGACAGCAAAGGTTGAGCAAACCCACTCTGTCCTCACCTACTGTCCCTACGTCCATGGGACAGCAGTTTCCCAGCTCCACATCCTATTTTCCCCATCTTCTCTCCCACCCAACCACAAGCACCACGATGAAGGGGTGAGAAAGGAGGATGGAAATCCAACTGACAGAAAACAGGTTTGGAAGAACATGCACGTGCCAGTCCCTGTCCTGAAAGTCCCTTGGACAACATAATCTAACCCTCACCAAAAGGTGCCAAGCCATATCCTACCAGCAACATTTACATCCAGGGAAAATGAGGCACTGAGGAAGGTTCTTCTCCAGGAATGGGGTTGGAGACCCTTACTAGAAGAAGATTCCTCTCCAGGAACAGAATTGGAAGTCATAGAATCATAGAATCAGTCAGGGCTGGAAGGGACCACAAGGATCATCTAGTTCCAACCCCCCTGCCATGGGCAGGGACACCCTGTCCTAGATCAGGCTGGCCACAGCCTCATCCAACCTGGCCTTAAACACCTCCAGGGATGAGGCCTCAACCATCTCCCTGGGCAACCCATTCCAGGCTCTCACCACTCATGCTGAACAGCTTCCTCTTCAAATCCAGTTTGAATCTCTCCACCTCCAGCTTTGCTACATCCCCCCTAGTTCTGTCACTACCTGATAGCCTAAGAAGCCCCTCCCCAGCTTTTTTGTAGGTCCCCTTCAGATACTGGAAGGCCACAATAAGGTCACCTGGAAACCTCCTCTTCTCCAGACTGAACAGCCCCAACTCTTTCAGTCTGTCCTCACAGCAGAGGATTATCCTCATGGCCCTTCTCTGGGCACACTCCCTCTTCTAACAGGGGCTCCAGAACTGGATGCAGTACACCAGGTGGGGTCTCAACCAGAGCAGAGCAGAGAGGGAGAATCACCTCCCTTGACCTGCTGGCCACACTTCTCCTAATCCTTACAAGGAGAAGATTCCTCTCCAGGAGTGGGGTTAGAGATCCTTGCTAGGAGAAGATTCTCCTCCATTTTTCCCATCCTTTCCCATCAAGGTTCAATTAGTGCCCATAAAGAGCTCAGCACTTCTTTGGTGGGCAAGCATTGTCTACTTACATTACAGCATCCTAATGATCCACACAACTTTATCAAGCTTCTGGATGATGGTGGTTTGATGGAACAAGAGCATGGTTGAGCTGCACATGCCACCTGTGACCCCATACTTGGAGCTGGGTGCAGACAGCAGCACGGGTACCCCGATCCAAATGAATACCCCACATCCCATAACACCTTAGTGCCCTCTCCAAGCTTTGTGGGGAGGGTTTGGGACCTGATGATGATATTTAGTCTAGCATTGTGTGCTGTGCAGGATGCTCTTCGTGATGGAGATAATCATAGAACCATACAACCATAGAACTGTTTAGGTTGGAAAAGGTTTCTGAGATCATCAGGTCCAACAACCAACCTAACATCACCATGGCTATTAAGCCATGCCCCAAAGTGCCATGTCCGCAGATTTCTTGAGCACCTTCAGGGGTTGTGACTCCACCACCTCCCTGGGCAGCCTGTTCCAGTGCCTGACCCCTGAAATTATTGAGTCCAACCATCTTCTTTATGGAGACAATCAAAGAGTGGTTCATATATGTCCATAGTATCCAAGGATGATCTAAGGAGCACCAACATGTCTAAAAAGGAATAAAGGCTAAGATACTTTAGGCTTGGGGGCGGGGGGGGGATAGCACACACACACATCATTAGAGGCTTTAGCAGCATCTCCTCTGCTTCCAGCTTGCCTGCCAGAAAGGGACACATCTGTCTCCAAAGCCCAGAAGCACCTGGGGACCGTGCGTGACCCTCAGCAGGCAGCGAGGAAGCCACTGCAGCTGATGTCCCAGGGCACAGGCACAGCTGTGATCTCAGGGAAGCTGCCAAAGTCTGGGAGCAAAGCACTGATTAATGTGGTCCTCTGGTGGATCCTGGGCTGCAGATGTGCAGCCTGCTGACTCAGGACCTTCTCATAAGGAGACACAGAGCCAGCAAAACCAGCGGGAGCCAGGATGTGTGCATGGACCCTACAGACCACGGAAACATAGCATGGTTTGTGTTGGAAGGTACCCTCAAGGGTCATCTAGTCTTTGGACAGACTGCTCCAGGGCTCTGAACCCTCAAAGCCAAGGTGTTTCTCCTCATCAGACCTCCTGGGTTACAGTTTGTGCACAGCGCACCTTGGCCTTTCACTGGGCACCACAGACAAGAGCCTGGTCCTAGGCTCTTGCCCCCAGTCCCTTGTCCTCAACCCTATAGTTCTTGCTGAACATTGAGAAGATCTCTTATCAGGCTGCTCTTCTGCAGCTCAACAGCCCCAGGTCTTTTAGCCTTTCCTCCTCAGAGAGATGCTCCAGGTCCTTCAGCAGCTTCCCAGCCACCACTGGACTCTCTCCAGTAGTTCCCTGTTTCTCTTGAACTGGGGAGCCCTAAAGTGGATGCAGTACTCCAGATGCGGAAGCATTAGGGCAGTGTAGAGGGGAAGAACCTCCTCTGATCTGCTGGCCACACTCTTCTTCATGCACCCCAGGAGATTGCTGGGTTTTCTGGCCACATGAAGAGCACTTAAAAGTTTTATTTTAAGAGAAGCCAAAACTCTGCAATAACCCACACTGGAAAGCTCCGTGACAATATCACAAAATCATTTTGGGTTGGAAGAGACCTTCAAGATCATCAAGTCCAACCATTAACCCAGCACTGCAAAGTCGCCAACGTTCACTCATATTGCCCGTTTCTAATTGAAGTGGAGAGCTTCCTTCTCTGATGAACTAACCCATTGGAAATTAATTAGGGGGCGGCCAATACCAGAGCAGCAAGTGAGGAGAAAAGACATTGCCATCAGCTGAGCCTTGCCTGATTAGCCTCAGAAGGAGTCTCCCTGCAAACAGGAATCGACTGCCGCGCATTGGTCCAGCACTGCATCGACCTGGTGTGCCTGTGGTTGGGAATGTTAATGAGCTCCCAATGAGCTCCCACAGAGGGGAAAGGAGAGCATTTGTGGAGGAAAAGGCAGCTCTTGGAATCAACTCTAGCAGCTCTAGGAAGAGTTGATTCAACACCACCTCAGCAATCTGAGGCCACATGTGAGTATTGGGTTCAGTTTTGGGGCCAGCACTCCAAAAACAACATTGAGATGCTGAAGCATGTCCAAAGAAGGGAAGCTGGTGAAGAGTCTGAAGAACAGGTATAGTGAGGAGTAGCTGAGGGAACTGGGGTTGTTCAGCCTGAAGAAAAGGAGGCTGAGGGGAAACCTTCTGGCCCTCTACAACTCCTGAAAGGAGGTGGGAGCCAGGTGGGTGTTGGCCTCTTTTCCCTAGTAACGAGTGGCAGGACAAGAGGATGCAGCCTCACATTTTGCCAGAGGAGATTTAGGTTGGACATGAGAAAAATTTCTTTTCCAAAAAGTGTTGTCCAGGCTGCCCAGGGCATTGGTGGAGTCGCCGTCTCTAGAGGTGTTTAAAAGACACAGAGATGGGTTGCTGAGGGTTAGCACTAGCCTTGCGAGACACAGAGGATGGTTAGATGATGATCTTAAAGGTCTTTCCCAACCAAAGCAATTCTGTGATTCTAACTTAATCCTCAGAAAAGGTCAGTGGGCTGCCCAGAGGACATGCAGCAGTAAGGACCAATAAGACCATCTGGTCCTTCTGCATGGAGTTGCTGTCACTGCTGTACATGGTGGTGGATTTGGGCAGATTACTTGGTGCAGACCCCTGCTCATGCAGACAGGGTGTGGAGGGGCCAAAGAGGATGTACAGTCATCCCAAAAATGAACCTCAGTCCCCACCTGGGGCTGGAACTTCACCTGAAGGCTCCATCTCTCCCCTCCAACCACCTCCACCCCATTGCCCATTTCTCCCACAGTCCACCTACTTCCCCTTGCCCATCCCTTCAGCTCAAACACCTCAATTCCACTGGTCATCTTTCCCACCTCTATCCCTCCCACTCAGTCATCCCCATCCCATTGCACATCTCTCTCGTTAAGCAGCCTCCATTCCATTGACCATCCCTCCCACTTGACCACCTCCATCCCATTGCCCGTTCCTGCAACTAAATGCCCCCCATCCCATTGCCTGTTACTCCTATCCAACCACCTCCATCCTTTCCACTCAACCATCCCACCACCAGAACCACACTTGGTGCCTCCCACAGCATCACCCACACTGTGGCCACCATGTCTCCCCTCTCAGTCCTGTCACCCACCTTCCACAGAGTGCAGGAGATGAGCACCAGGGAGGTGTAGTACCAGAGGGGCCCAATTGTGTCAAACAATCCTTAACCACTACCCAGAACTTAGCTGGCTCTGCATTTGTGTTGAATGAGAGGGGAGCCAGACCTGGGGTTCTGCAGCCTCACAAAGACCTCCGCACCTCCCTCCCGCTGCAGCACAGCCCCATCAATGTTTCATACCTGAGCTTGTGGCTTTGGCAGCCTTTTGCTTGGTTTTTCATTGCAATTTTCTTCACTCTTCTCCTGTCTGTCTGATGCCTCCTCAGCCTACACTAATGCTCCACCCCAGGAGACCCTCAGGACCCCCACACTGGCTTCTGAAATATTCATGGAGCAGGAACCTCTGGCCAGGGAGGCTGCATGGGGCAACCTTGCCTGTGATGAGAGTGTGATGATGACCTCAAGCACATCAGGTGGAGAAGCATCCTTTCTTCTTCTTCTTCCCAAACCTGTCCCAGAAGAAGATGGCAAGAAACACCTTCAGCCAAGAACTCTTTGGAAGACTATTAGCTGACCTTCTAATTGCACTTAAAAACGAGCTCCTTATTTTAGGACTGATAGATAACCACAAGGGGAAACTACTTCACTTCGTGTTTATCTCCTCTTTTTTCCCAGTGGCAGTGCTGTCCTGGGAGGGCTTCGATGTTGAGAAGAGACAGTGTCTTTGTAGGTGGAATGGAGGATTTAGCATCATGGAATCACAGAATCTTTTCAGTTGGAGAAGCTCTCTAAGATCAAGTCCAGCAATTGATCTGACATGATTATGGAAACTAAACCATGTCCCAAAGTGAACATTTGTTCAGTTCACCGTGTCTGCTAGGGATAGAGGATCTGATTCAGGTCACCTGTGGCCTTTTTGTCCTTTGTGGTCATGCTATCAAGGCTTAGAATCACAGACTCAGAACTGTTTTGGTGCAAAACCACCTCTAAGATCGCTGAGTCCAATCATCAACCTGAGACCACCATGTCCCAAACTGCCATGTCTATACTTTTCTTGAACACCTCCAGGGATGGTGACTCTACTACACCCTGGACTTGAGTTTCCTCTCTTGCATTCATCTTTTTTCTGGTGTGCTCTGAAGATGCTCGTCACCAAGTCACCTCCTGAAATGGGAGACAAGCCCAGTCTGATCCTCCTACTACTACTATCCCATGAGGATTTCCTGCAGGGAACCCAGGCATGAGAAAAGGAAGAGAAAAACTCTCCTCATCCCTCTCCTGGTGCAATCAGAAGGGCCAAACCTCAACTCCATTGCTTTCCACCCCTGATCTGCTGCTTCTGGGCAGCTGGAGCATGGCAACCCACCTGGGCAACATGTCCCTTCCTTAAAACTTAATCAGCAGCTTATGAATATTTCACAAAGACAAAGAGGCCAGGTAGATAAGGTCAATCTTTTATTCATGAGCTTCGAGGAAAGCAAGGCCATGGGCAGAGTCTTCCAGGCTCAGTCAGGCCATGGACATCTTCCAGTGAAGGTCTCATGGCTGATATCTCTTCTGTGGCTGATACCTCTTCTATGGTTGATGCACAGCCTTGTCCTGAGGGGATCATAGCAGCATCCATGAAAGGAGATGGAGACGTCCTGCCAGTCCCTGTCATGGGGACACACATGGTCTCCTCCTGATTTTCCCTATGTCATGAGCTCAAGATGAGGGAACATGAAAACCTCATCAAGCTAGGACCACCATGGTTGTTAAACCATGTCCCCAAGTGCCCTATCCTCACATTTCTTGACCACATTTCAAGATCATCAAGCCCAGCTTCCCAGTTTGGTATCATCAGTGATGCTTGGACATCCCCAGCCCATGCAGAGCTGTGCTGCAACTGGCTCTGTTCACATGTAACAGAGGTTCACAGAATCATAGAATGGTTTGGGTTGGAAGGGACCTCTAAAGGTCATCTAGTCCAACCCTTGCTACAGGAAGCAGAGACATCCTCAACTAGATCAAGTTGCTCAGAGCCCTGTCGATCCTCACCTTTTGTATTTCCAGGGATGGGGCCTCAACCACTGACCTGGGCAACCCATTCCAGTGCTCCACCACCCTCATGGTAAAGAACCTGCTCCTGACATTCAATCTAAATCCGCTCTTCTCTAGCTTGAAGCCACTGCCCCTCACCCTCTCACTGCAGGCCTCTGCAAACAGTCTCTCTCCCTCCTCCTTGTAAGCCCTCTTCAGGTGCTGGAAGGCCACTATTAGGTCTCCCCAGAGCCTCCTCTTCTCCAGGCTGAACATCCCCAGCACCCTCAAACTGAGATTGAGTCCTTCTGTACCAAGACATTTCATTAAACCCAGCCTGCCCACGAAAGGTGGCCTGACACTTAACTGGCACCTATGAAGACGCTAACGAGAAGGGCGTTAATTACCCAGCTTATTAGATGTCCGCGTTATTAACATAACCCTGACGGAATTAACTTGCTACAAAGTAGCCCGCAAATATTAATTGCCTCAAACTTCCTCGTGGCTCGGCGGTATTAATAAGGCAGTAATTATGTATGGATTGTGTAGCTGCAAAGTTAATGACGTGGCAATTTGATTTGTTCGCAGAGCAAAGCGATAAACCCAAGGAAGTGTTCTCCCAACAATCAATTGATATTTAATTAACGGACGGGACCTGGCGGCGTAAATCGAAATTAAACGCCCACCGCGGCTCCCGCCGAGTGTTATGGCAAAAGCTCTTGAGATACCTAAAGAGGAATAACCCCACCCTGCACTGGTACAGGTGAGAGGGTGGCCTCTTGGAAAGCAGCTCCGTGGAGAAGGTCCTGGCAGTGCTGGTGGGCAACAAGTTCGCCACGAGCCAGCAGTGTGCCAAGAAGGCCAATGGTCTCCTAGGGCGCATGAGGAAGAATGTGGCCAGTAGGTTGAAGGAGGATCTCCTCCCCCTCTGCTCTGTCCTACTGAGGCCACAGCTGGAGTCTTGGGACCAGTTCTGGCCTATCCAGAATTTCCAGAGAGACAGGGAACTACTAGAGAGAGTCCAGTGGATGCTACAAATATGCTGAAGGGAGCAGAACATCTCTCTTATGAAGAAAGGCTGAGGGACTCAGAGCTTTTTAGCCCAGAAGAGAGAAGACTGAGAGGGGATCTTCTCAGTGCTTATCAATAATTAGAGGGTGGGGTATCAGGAGGATGGAGCCAGACTCTGGTCAGTGGTGGTCAGTGACAGGACAAGAAGTAGTGGCACAAAGTGGAATATATAAACACGAGGAGGAAATTCTTTATGCTGGGGATGGTGAAGCAATGGAACAGGTTGCTCAGAGAGGTGGTGGAGTCTTCATCTCTGGAGTCGTTCAAAACCTGTCTGGAGACCATCCTATGCAACCTGATTTAGGTGTACCTGCTCTGATGGAGAGTGTTTGGACTAGATGATCTCCAGGTGTCCTTTCCAACCCCTGTCATTCTGTGATTCTGCAGTTCTGTGGCTGACCTCTCTGCTCATGTTCCTGCTTTGTTTCTTGTGGTTGCCATTGCCAAGCCCTTCTTTTTGATCCAGACACACCATGGCCAAAGTGGCAGCTCCAAATAAACCTACCTCAGTCCCACCAAAGCTGGCCTGATGATGGCAGCTTTCCTTTCAGCCAGATGATGTTGTCCTCTCCCTTTGGGTTGCACCTGCATCACGCCTTGCAGTTGGAAGTGGGCCAGTAGCCCTGTCCACATGGAAAGGAAGATGATGACAAGGGGAAGTGGCCTCAAGTTCCACCAGGGGAGATTTAGGTTGAGTATTAGAAGAAAATTCTTCACTGAAAGGGTTCTCAAAAACTCAAAGAGGCTGCCCAGGGAAGGGGTTGCATCCCCATCACTGGAGGTGTTCAAAAGCTAGAGATATGGTGCTGAAGGACATAGTTTAGCACCACCCTTGGTAGACTCAAATACTGGTTGGACTGGATGATCTTGAAGGTCTTTTCCAACCAAAATGATTCTATGATCACCCAACCCCTCCATCTCTGTATCTGCCAGCTCCTTCAGCTACCAGCATCACCTCCCAGGCAGTCAGGATGAGACCCACAGGAGCAAGCACTGGTTTCCTTCACCTTCCCAGGCACCTCCTCCCCCTCATCCTCTTCCCTTCCCTTTATGTTAATTGAAAATAACAATTAGTTTATTTTTGCTTGTGCAAATTACAGCTCAAGCTCCCAGGGAGCAGACAGCTGCCAGCACTGTGCTGAGCTGCGCTCCAGCCTCAGCCTCTTACATGAATAAATAAACTGGTGTTGGTGGAGCGGGAGAGGATGTTCTACCTGTGCCCCTTCCTGCCCTCCAGCTCATCCATGGAAAGGGAGGAAGAAGGGAAAATTAAATCCCAAGGAGCTTTTGGGTTTTACTAGCTGGGTCATTTAGGTGCTAAAATGATGGTTTCCCTGGGCAGCTTGGCAGGGGCAAGGAGCTGTGGGATCAGTGTCAGGGACAGGAGTGGAAGCCTTCTGCTGTGAAAAAGAGACTGAGAGAGTTGGCGTTATTCAGCCTGGAGAAGGGAAGGCTTATGGGGTCCTTCTTGTGTCCCTTAAGTACTCAAAGTGGGCTACAAGAAAACTGGGGAAGGACTTGTTATCAGGGCTCATTGTGACAGGACAAGGGGTCCTGTTAAGAGAGGGAGATTTAGAGCGGAGAGAGGAAGACATTTTTTCATGAGGAGTGTGGTGGGACTCTGGCCGAGGTTGCCCAGACAGATGGTAAGTGTCCCATCCCTGGAACTGTTCCAGTTCAGGTTATTTGGGGCTCTGAGCAACCTGCTCCAGTTGCAGATGTCCCTGCTGACTGCACAGAGGTTGGACTAGATGACCTTTAAAAAGGCCCTTGCAACCCAAACTATTCCATGATTCCATGACTGGAGACGATGACACCGAGCTGGGCAGCTGGGACAGCAAAGGGTCATGACTGGTGGGACCTGATCACCACCAGACCTGAGGACTGATGCTGTCATTGCATTGACACTGCAGCAAGTTTCCCTATGCACACATGTAGATATGCATCCTGCATGCCATATCCCACCTCCTGCACCCCACTTTCTCCCAGCACAGCAGCACCGACAGTCAGCACTGCACTGCATCACTGTCATGCAGCCGCTGGAACCTTCTGCAGGGGAGCATCCCACATCACATCTCTCATTTCCTATAGCCCCTATCCTGCATCCCAGTTCCCATATCCCAGTCATATCTCTTATCCTGCATCCTGCAGCCCACATCCCATAGGCTGCATCTAACATCCCATGTCTTACCCCACACCTCACTAACCTTATCCCACATCCAGTGTCCTGTATCCTACTCTGCAGCCCACCTCCTGCATCCCATAGCCTGTAACCCACCTCTTGTATCCCATTTCTCACCTCCTGCATCCCGCTACTGCATCACGCATTCAGTGTCCGCTCTTCATACATCCTAATTCCTTCATTCCACCTCCTGTACCCTGTCTTCCATACGCTGCATGCCACATCCAACATCCTGTATCCTTGAATCCTGCAGCCCATACCCTGCAATCCACACCTTATGTCCTATATCCTCAAATCTTGCATCTGTCCTCCTGCATCCCACAATTCAGACCTACCAGAAAGCAGAGAATTTGTGATCCAAACCCAGCTGTAGTCCTGTCCACCTCTTGTATGTGAGTTTCTTTCCCACAATCCAGCAGTTGGGAAGGACCTCAGCTCCTGCTGAGATCAGAGGAGATGCTGCTGCAAGAGGGATATGATGGCTGGGAAAAGGCAGAGGGAACTCACTAGGGATAAATCCCAGCTGCAGGGATCAGATGGGAAGCTCCATGAGCTGGCAGAGGCAAGTAAGCTCTGTTTTGCCAAGGAGATATATGGATGTGTAAGGATTGGCATGGATACCTGAGTTTATATATGGTGACAGGGCAGGATTTAACTGGGAGCACCCAGGAGGAAGCCAGACCCAGAGCATGAGAAGGAGGGAATGTGCAAAAGCCAAACTTTAGCTGAGCCAAATCAGCTCTAGCCAAAAAATACCATCTCTGAGGAGCCTCATCACTCTGGGAGTCACCACCAGGACTTTGTTTTACTGGAGGGGAGGAATTTTTGCTGGAAATTGGATTAATTCCTTTTTATTTTTCAGTGAATATCCCCCAATTCATACACTTCCAGTAGCCCGCCTTGCTTCCTTAGCCACAATTTAACGTCCCAGGGTTGGAATTGTCCTGCTACCAAGATTTTGGGGCATGCTGCAATAGTTCTAGGGAAAACCTTTGGATTTCAGTATCAATAATTGAGGAGAAAGGGCTTTGAGGAGGGAGGTTTGGGTGATGTCGCAGTGATCAGCCTGCTGCGGTGCTGTGCCTCTGCAGATACCACAAGGATCCAGTGAAACCCTGTTCGGGAATGCCACGGAGCACACTGCTCTAGTTGGCAGGTGGGTTTTAACTGGTTCCCAGCACCCATGTGGGCTTGGGCAAGATTCTGTGGGGTTTGGGATGGAGCATCTCCCCCAGCCACCTTTTTTCCCTATGAAAAAGGGGTGTGAAACCCATCAGTAGGGACATCTGGAGGAGCTTCAGTCGTTCATGATGCCTCCAAGCCCATGTCGAGATGCAAATAAAGCTTGAGAATGGGTTTTAGAAGCTCTGCAGGAGGGTGGGATAAAGGGGACCATGTGGCAACCCTCAGAGTTTGTCCCCACACTCCCACCTCAAGAGCCAATTACCCTTTAGTATACCCTATGGGTTTGGGGTGGGACTGTCGGGCTTCTGCTTTCACCTGCCCAAAGCTGTGGGACCACAGAACAGGAGATGGACTTGGGGGCTCTAGAACCTCACAGGAGGGAGTGTGCAATGTTCTGAGATCCTACAACCCCCAGAAAGCAACAGCCTCTTGGGTACAGGTGTCCCAGCCCCATTTTGGGGAAAGGAGCTCAAAGCCAGCTCAAAAATGGTTAGAAATAAGGGAGGGAAAGCTTTAAAAAGAGATCAGAGCAACCCCAGAACTCACACAGCCTCCTCTGACAGGCATTCACAAACATCTGCAGCCCTGCGGCATGAGCAGCACACAGCAACCTCCACC